>SKCR01038864.1:0-252378 GCA_019454045.1 Zanthoxylum bungeanum | reverse complement strand
GCTATCCCTTTTTGTTGGCATTTTTGCACCCCGTGTGATAATCAAATAGGATGGCGGATCATTGGCTAGGAGATAAGTCAACATTCTTGCCTTCCAATATTGTAGTCGGTTCCGGTGTAAAACGGAGGTCTAGTAGTTGAATATCCCTCGGCAAAATTTGAAAAGTGGCTTGTAGATCCCATAGTCTATTCTCGGACGGTTAAGTCTTTCTTGAGAATACCTCGCTCTGATACCAACTGAAAGTACCTACAAGCAATAGCGACAAGAAATCTCTATACCCAAGAGGGGGGGTGAATTGGGTTATCGCTATAAATGCGGAATTATAAAATCTTTGCCGATTTTAAGCTCTTATTACCAAGTGGGAGTTTTAGGCAATTTTCTCTATTCCAATTAATAGCCTATATGCAAGTTTCTAATCAATATTATAAATGTAATCAAACTTGCAAATAAGTAAAAGTTAAGGGAAAGAGAAATACGACACCACGATTTATAGTGGTTCGGCCAAACGTGCCTACGTCCACTCCCCCAAGCCTCGCTTGAAGATTTCCACTAGAATCGAGTTTTCCGTGGTTCACTCGTAACCAAGAGTTTTCCGCCAAGGCGCACTCCGAACCTTTTACAAGATTGAGTTTTCTACGTAGGTGCACTCACAACCTTTACAAATTACCCAAATGATGGGATTTCACAAATCACAAGTGTTTTTGATAAAGAAGAATTAAAAAACACACTTGGGCACTCACAAATAATAAGAAGATTGTGTGAGAGCAAACCCAAGTGATCTAAGCTCACTAAATGATATGGAAGATGTGTGTGTGAGCTTGGATGAGTGTTTATGAATATGAAGGTGTATAACACTCTTTGTTTGCCTTAGAGAATGTGTATGAAGGTTTTCTAGATCTCTAACCTAAGGCAAAGGAGTTGGGGTTCTATTTATAACAAAATGCAAAGTTTTCCCCAACTTACAGCGAGACCGGCGAGCACACCGGCGAGGGGACCGGCATACCGGTCTAGGGCTCCAACGGTAACATAACGTTCAAAAAACTAGCCGTTGGACCGGCGAGCAAACCGGAGAGGAGACCGGTGAGGAGCTCCCTGGTTCCAGAGAGCATATTTGCTCAGCTAAAACCGGCATGGAGACCGGCGAGCAAACCGGCATGGGGACCGGCATGGAGCTCCCTGGTTTCAGTATGTGCATGACCAGTCAAGACTGACGACACTTGGTATTTTATCCGTAACTTTCTCTAGAAAATTCTAAATCATGATCCGTAAATTTCTACATAAACTAGACACATATATATAGCTTCTGTAAAAAATTCAGCTCCAAAAACATTAAGATGAATTTTATGGAATTTTTCTAATGTGACGTGTATGCAGAAAACGCACATCTGAACATGTTGTACTAAAAAGGCTCTAGCAAAAGTTCTATGCATCGGAATTATGTTCCGTTTGAACCGTAGCAAACTAGAGACACATATCTATCTAACGGTATATCATTTGAAGTTTAATTCAACCGTTTGATAGTTTTTGGAAGATCATTTACCGATGCACTTGTGCATAGAAATTCATTTTTGTGCAAATAAAGTGCAAATGATTCTTTAAGCATTCTAATCCATTTTAAATGCAAGTGATGCAAAATGTATGATTCCTAAGAGCTTTAGATCACTTGAGTAAACTCACTTACAATAAAATTTAGCTCTTAATCATTATCTTCGATTTGCCGCTAGTCTTCACATTCTCGCTCTTCACTCCTTATGCTTCGACTCTTTTTGTATTGCTTCGTGTTTGCACGTCGAAGTCGTCAATTGCGTTGACGTCATCAAAATCCAATTACGCGACCAAGTCGCCAACAGTCTCGTTTATCATCATTGATATGACAAATTTCAGCTCAATTAGTATTGATGTTGAAAATAAGACAGCTTGGGTTCAAGTTGGTGCCACACTAGGCCAACTTTACTATAAAATTTCTCAGAAAAGTCGTACTCTTGCATTTCCAGCAGGAGTTTGCCCTTCTGTGGGGATTGGTGGGCATTTTAGTGGCGGGGGCTGGGGCCTATTGTTCCGGAAATATGGCCTTGCTGCTGATAATATACGTGACGCTCATATGATTGATGTTCAAGGGAGATTTCTCGACAGAAAATTAATGGGAGAAGATCTATTCTGGGCTATTCGTGGTAGTGGAGGAGCTAGCTTTGGAGTCATCGTTGCCTGGAGAATAAAGCTAGTCGATGTTCAAAGGGGAATCGGACTATGTGAGGGAACCTATACCTGAAATTGCATTGCAAGGAATATACGAGAGCTTATACCAAGTAGAAGCAGAAGCAGCTCAATTGGTCTTGACTCCATATGGTGGGAAAATGAGTGAGATTTCGGAGTCAGAAATTCCATTCCCGCATAGAGCTGGCAACATATATAAAATTCAGAATTATGTACAGTGGGTCAAACAAGGGAGTGAAGAGTTTCAAAGGCACATTAATTGGATCAGAAAGCTTTATAGTTACATGGCTCCCTATGTTTCGAAAAATCCTAGAGCTGCATATATCAATTACAAGGATCTTGACATTGGAACGAATAACCAAGGCTACACAAGCTACAAACAAGCTAGCATTTGGGGCAAAAAATATTTTGTTGATGGTGATTTCTAGCACCAAGGCATCTGAACAGTGCGGCAATGGTAGAAAGGATATTTCCTTCATGCGAGAGGCCAGCTTCCACGAGGGTAACTTTCCTTTGACCAAGACCCATGATACCGACCCGACCAGATGACACGACATGTGCCAACAGTCAAGGTCGAGCACTTGGTGATCAATGACCGACCACTTCAGCACGGTTGGTCGGACATTATCAGGTCGGTAGCAACATTCTCAGTTCAGAGGACTTCACTGACCGACCTCCAGGAGACCGACCTGATGATAAGATATTTCCCACCGCCTCATCATTACAGGATAAGGTAATGGGACCCAATGATTATTACAGGATAAGATGCCATAATTGCAGGATAAGGTGATGGGACACAATGATGAATGAAGCAAGATATTTTCGGCCTAGTGGCCTTGGGGGAAGGAATCCCATTAGTGAGTTCACATGGGAGGTATCATCTAGATGAAGGTATCACCACATTTCCACTAGTATAAATAAGGGGGAAGACGTATTTGTAATGGGGAGCAAGATTAGAAAAAATGGACAAGAGAGAGAAAGCTAGTTAGTGGAGAGATCACAAAGGAAGAGTTAAGAGTATCTGTAATCTTGTATTCAAAAACCGCTCGGTTTTCACCACGACCGATCACCAAACAGGTCGGCCAGACACATTCCTATAATAAAACACCCGCCCGTTTCGTGCCCGTGGACGTAGGTTGGATTCAATCCACCGAACCACATTAAATTCTCTTTGTTGATCTGTGTGTTTATCCGCTTTTCGCTAAGTTTGCTTTTGGTTCCTCCATAACCAAACAAATTCACTATTGAAGGAAGATTTGTCCCGGGGACAATATTTCCCTTATTGCCCTGAGATGAAAATTAGCGGTCAATAGTTGGCGCCGTCTGTGGAGATTCAACAAAAAGCAATTCGCGTAGTAGGACGACGGTAGAAGGTGGAAACCACCGATCGTCAGAGAGCTCAACAGCAGAATGGATGAAAAGAATGGAGGAAAATATGAGGAGAGATAGGGAGGACAACCAAACCCTTTTGAAATCCATGATGGATAAGTTGGAGAAAATGGAAAAGACGAATAACGAAAGACTGGAAGCTGGAACCAGTCGGAGGAGAAGCGAAATAGCCAAAGGAAAAAGGGCCGCATATTTAACTGGGGACGGTGAGCCATAAGGGAGGATTCCCAAAAGAGAATGAGGTCTGAAGTGATGGTGAAAGTTTTTCAGACGGAGGACATGTGGGAAGAAGAAGAAGGAGACAGTCACAAGAAACAATCTTACAGTAACAGCTCCCACTTTGAGCAGGGGGAAGATAGGAGACATGGTGGTAGGGATCGGGAGGTCTCTAGTCGGGACACGCACCGTTCTCGGAGTAACAGGGGTGAAGAAGTGATGTGATCCAGAATGAGCTCTGTTTGTTGGGCCAAGTTAACTTGAAGTTGTGGCTGATTGCATGGTTTGGTCAAATTGGTGTACTTAGGCCATTTTGGTGGATTTGGAAGATTCATTGGGTTCTGGAGTTTGGTCCATGCATGAGACATTATGTGATGGCTTTATTATGTCTAAATCAATATTGGAATGGGTCTAGGACGTGCATGGGCTACCTTGATTGATTTTGGGTTTTATTTCCGAATGGTGCATTAGTAGTGGCGGGATTTACGCAGTCTTCGTATTTTAGACGTAACTTTCTCGTCTGACATCCGATTTTAGTGATTCAAGTTGCATTGAAAATATAACTTGTAGATCTACAACTTTGAAGTTTTCATCAAAGTTCAATTCGGATTCCTTCATGGACTAAATGAGGACGCAATGTATCCCTATAGTTTTTTATATTTTATATTTTTTTAAGTTATGTGTTGTTTAAGTGTTGGGCTGAACATTAATTAAATTAAAAAGCCCATGGATGAAATTTTCAAGTATTTTATTAGGGTTTTATTATATTTTGGTAGAATTAGGGTTAGCCACCTATTTAAAGGGGCATTATTCATTGTAATGGATAATTAACCAATAATATATATTTTTACAAAACAAATTGACTTGTGTCATCTTGAGTGAGTGGATTCTTCCTTGGTTTTACGGAACAAAAGCTTATCAACGTGTGGCAAGTGTTGTGGCGCTGTATCGCTGTTCAGGATTCTCCAAAGAAATAAAGAAATGTTTTTAGGGCAATGTTCCTTAAGGGTTGAACTTGATCTTGGAAGGATTTTGTTCTTACAAAATCAAGATTCGCGGTTCTTGGGGCTTAGAACACGTGGAGAGGTTTGCTTGGTTTTTTTCCAGGCAGGTTTCTATCATTTGGTATCAGGAGCTCAGGGTTCCAAGGTCAAGATTTTCTCTATCTTTATCGTTTTATGAAGTTTTAATATTCCTTTTTTTTTCTCCTGTTTTTTTTTCTCTTCTCATCTCAATTTTTTTTTTCTTATTTCCTTTGTGTTTTTCATGTTTATGACCGATTCTTGGATGTTATTATAATGATCTTTCATGGTAATAGCATATAGGATTCAGTTCTTAGAGTTTTTGAGTCAATTAAATTCGAATTTATCTGTAATTTTCGGATCAGTTCGGTCAGAATTTTTCAGCCGCGCACTGATTTTTAAACTGTTGTAACTTTTGATCTAGAAAGAGTTACGGGACCCATAATATATCGATTTATAAGTACTCAATGAGACGAATTCATTTCAGGTTGGCCGTACTCAATCCGCTTAAGTTTCAAGTCTCAAAATCCCTTTCAAAGTTACGAATTCTGTCCAGTTTCGGTCAGTTTGTCTTCTTATTTTACTTTGGTTTATTTTTTTATTTTTTTAGTCAGTTTCTTTGTGTTTGTTTTCATATTTTCTTGGTGATTCTTTGAGTCTTTCCTCATTATTGGCGTCTTTCGAGTAAGGGTTGATTTATATAAATAATTTGATGGATAAAAGGGTATTTATCTTTCGCACGAGATGCTCTATCAATAGTAAAGTGTGTAGCATGATTATTAATAGAGGGAATCACACAAATTTAGCTAGCACTACCCTTGTGGAAAAATTGGGATTACCATTGATACCTCTTGATAGACCTTATAAGTGGATGAGTGATTTCGGAGAGTTCGAGGTTGCTAAGCAGGTTGTGGTAAATTTTGCTATTGGGAAGTATGTTGACCAAATAGTTTGTGACGTGGTTCCTATGTATCATACGCATGTTTTATTGGGTAAGCCTTGGTATAAATTCAATAAAGTAGTTTATGATATGGATAGGAATATCTACAAATTTAGGTGTGGTGAAAAGATTATCAAGCTTGCTCCTTTAACCCTACAAGAGGTCTATGAGGACGAGTTGTACATGCAGAGGAGTGAAGAAGAGTGGGCTAAAAATAAAAGTGCGATTGCACTTGGAATGTTACTAGGAGAGCTTCCAGAGTTGATAGAGGAAAATACATTAGCAAAATATGAAGTAAAGCAGGGTACGAGCGTAGCCTTGAGTAATGAAATGAAACATGTTGATGTTTCAATAAATAAGAGTGAGGTGGTTGATGGTGTTGATGATAGTGATGATATTGATGTGAGCGATAACATTGGTGTTCATGATTTGGCTGTTCATGATGCCAATGAGGTGTTTGATGTTACTGTTAAGGGTGAATATCATATGGAGCAATCTGATGTTGGTTGTGAGGACATGAGTTATGGTGTGCAAAAAGTACATGTGGCTGAATATGTAGAGTGTGGTCAAATCGTGGATGAGAGTGTTGATTGTTTGAGAAAGCGACATGGGCATGTTGAGTTTGTTTTAAATGAGATTTCAAATGTGAATCCATGTGGGAATCTCTTTGCTGTTGCAAGTGGCGTTAAGAAGATGAGAGTAGCAATGGAGATATTGAGAGTGGAAAAGTATTGCAAAAAGTCATTCATTCGCCTTATTGACTTTTGCTCACCTTAACCATTTTTTTCCATGTGATTTTCTTTTATTCCAGGATTCTCGTCCCATTGATCTTGTCATTTTTATCTATGACCCGGGTTCGGATTCGAGGTCGAATCCTTTTCAAGAGAGGGAGAATGATGTGATCCAGAATGAGCTCGGTTTTTTGGGCCAAGTTAACTTGAAGTTGTGGCTGATTGCATGGTTTGGTCAAATTGGTGTATTTGGGCCATTTTGGTGGATTTGGAAGATTCCTTGGGTTCTGGAGTTTGGTCCATGCATGAGACATTATGTGATGGCTTTATTATGTCTAAATCAATATTGGAATGGGTATAGGACGTGCATGGGCTGCCTTGATTGATTTTGAGTTTTATTTCCGAATGGTGCATTAGTAGTGGCAGGATTTACGCAGTCTTCGTATTTTAGACGTAACTTTCTCGTCTGATGTCGATTTTGGTGATTCAAGTTGCATTGAAAATATAACTCGTAGATCTACAACTTTGAAGTTTTCATCAAAGTTCATTCGGATTCCTTCATGGACTAAATGGGACGCAATGTATCTCTATAGTTTTTTATATTTTATATTTTTTTAAGTTATGTGTTGTTAAGTGTTGGGCTGAACATTAATTAAATTAAAAAGCCCATGGATGAAATTTTCAAGTATTTTATTAGGGTTTTATTATATTTTGGTAGAATTAGGGTTAGCCACCTATTTAAAGGGGCATTATTCATTGTAATGGATAATTAACCAATAATATATCTTTTTACAAAACAAATTGACTTGTGTCATCTTGAGGGAGTGGATTCTTCCTTGGTTTTACGGAACAAAAGCTTATCAACGTGTGGCAAGCGTTGTGGCACTGTATCGCTGTTCAGGATTCTCCAAAGAAATAAAGAAAGGTTTTTAAGGGCAATGTTCCTTAAGGGTTGAACTTGATCTTGGAAGGATTTTGTTCTTACAAAATCAAGATTCGCGGTTCTTGGGGCTTAGAACACGTGTGGAGAGGTTTGCTTGGCTTTGTTCCAGGCAGGTTTCTATCAAGAAGTCTGTGGGAGGCAGCATGGTGGTACCGTTAACCATGTGAAAGCCAGGTTAGAGAAGAAATGAGAAAATGGGAAGAAGACATGAAGATAGATAAGAGAGATGCTCGGGACGGTGAAACCGAATCTCCCTTATAAAAGCAATTTTGTCCGTTGAATTCCCTAGACGATTCATCATGCCCATAATGAACTCCTATAAGGTCATACCGACCCCAATTCCCATGTCGAAAGGTTCGTTTTGTTAATAGAGATTCAGGGGATGGTAGGAGAGGCCATCTGCAAGGTGTTTCCTTTGACCCTGGACGGACCTGAAATGCTGTGGTTCAGAAGTTTGACTCCAGGGAGCATCAGTATCTTCTCACAGCTTAGGAGGTCGTTTCTTCGGCATTTTAATGGAACATGCATCCCAAAGAAAGCAATCGGGGAGTTGAGGCTCATGAAGCAGGGGGATGATGAGCCCCTGAAGAATTTTGTTGAAAGGTATCACAATTTGGTGTTTGAGGTCGGCGGGTATGAGTCGTTGGAGTCCTTGGAAAGTTGAAGGGGGCTCTGAAGGTCGAAAAGTTATAGACTCACCTGAGGATCCAAGATGTTCCGAATTATGCCACTGCTCTGGAATTAGCTAGGAATTTTATCTTAATAGAGGAGGAGAAAAAGATCGCCCAATGAAGGGGCACTCGGAAAACCAAGATACTTAAGTTGAGAAATCACCGGGATTTGAGCGGAGGTATGAGGAGACCAGTTTCAAGGCAGAGGGAGCTCGGTCCAGCACCTCAGGATGATCATATCCAGGAGGAAAGTTCATTTGTTCAGGGCAACAATCTCGCGGAGGGAACAATGTGCACCCCCAGAACAAGTCTCTGGTCCAGATATTTTAAGAAATCTGGGATAGAGGTCTGTTGGCCGAGCCAGATATGAGGAGATTTCCAATTGAGGAAGGAAACAGTAGGGCTTATTGTATGCATCATGGCGTGAGGGGACATACCATGAATGGATGCAAGGACCTGCGGGAGCAAGTGGAAAACCTGGTCGAAAGAGGCTACCTGGGCGAGTACATAGACCAAGGGGCCTCGGAAGTCCGCCAATGTGCCAGTAGAAGTCTTCAAGACAAGTGACCAAAATATTGAGTTGCAGAAGCATTGTAAGAATTCTCATTTCTTAAATAAATCTTTGTTTATGCTTGATTGTATGGAGATTTGTTACGTTTTATTTGAATTTGTTTTTTCGACTCGGGCCTGCTCTTGTACCGCCGAGTCTGATGTGTTTTGATATGTTCTTTCCGGCTCGGGTCTGCTTTAGTACCGCCGAGACTAAGGTTTCGTCCGGCTCGGGTCTGCTCTTGTACCGCCGAGACTGTGATTTTTATGGCTCGGGTCTGCTCTTGTATCGCCGAGTCCGATGTGTTTTGATATGTTCTTTCCAGCTCGGGTGTGCTTTAGTACCGCCGAGACCGAGGTTTCGTCTGGTTTGGGTCTGCTCTTTACTGCCGAGTCCGATGTGTTTTGATATGTTCTTTCCGGCTCGGGTCTTTTTAGTACCGCCGAGACCGAGGTTTCGTCCGACTCGGATCTGCCTTGTACCGCCGAGACCGTGATTTTATGGCTCGAGTCTGCTCTTGTGCCGCCGAGACCATGTGGTCACTCGGGGCTGGATTCATTCTGTAATGCTTTATTGTTGCTAGCTCGGGGTCAGGTTACGTCCCACCGAGAGATTTCTCTCTTCGCTTGGGGTAAGGTTACGTCCCACCGAGAGGTTTTTCTCTTCACTCGGGGTCGGGTTACGTCCCACCGAGAGGCTTTTCTCTTCAACTCGGGGTCGGGTTACGTCCCACCGAGAGGTTTTTTCTACTAGCTCAGGATCGGGTTACGTCCCACCAAGTCAATCGTCATCAGCGTAAGGACGAAGCATTTTCTCCGTAGATAGACATCAGAATCCTCAGTGGCCGAGCACATGAAGATAACAGGAAATGCCCAGTTTGGCAGCCAAGGCACTTTTCTCTGTGTTTCATGGAGCGACTACCGACCGTTCCATCGACACACCATCTTTTTTATAGTTCTCGGCATCAACTCACAAACTCGTTGATACCGCGAACTAGGGAACAAATGTTGATGGTAATTTCTAGCACCAAGGCATCTGAACAGTGCGGCAATGGTAGAAAGGATATTTCCTTCATGCGAGAGGCCAGTTTCCACGAGGGTAACTTTCCTTTGACCAAGACCATTGATACCGACCCGATCAGATGACACGACATGTGCCAACAGTCAAGGCCGAGCACTTGGTAATCAATGACCGACCACTTCAGCACGGTTGGTCGGACATTATCAGATCGGTAGCAGCATTCTCAGTTCAGAGGACTTCACTGACCGACCTCCAGGAGACCGACCTGATGATAAGATATTTCTCACCGCCTCATCATTATAGGATAAGGCAATGAGACCCAATGATTATTACAGGATAAGATGTCAGGATAAGATGTCATCATTGCAGGATAAGGTGATGGGACTCAATGATGAATGAAGCAAGATATTTTCAGTCTAGTGGTCTTGGGGGAAGGAATCCCATTAGTGAGTTCACATTGGAGGTATTATCTAAATGGAGGTATCACCGCCTTTCCACTAGTATAAATAAGGGGGGAAGGCGTATTTGTAAGGGGGAGCAAGATTAGAAAAAATGGACAAGAGAGAGAAAGCTAGTTAGTGGAGAGATCACAAAGGAAGAGTTAAGAGTATCTTGTAATCTTGTATTCAAAAACCGCTCGATTTTCACCACGACCGATCACCAAACAGGTCGGTCGGGCACATTCCTATAATAAAACACCCGCCCGTTTTGTGCCCGTGGACGTAGGTTGGATTCAATCCACCGAACCACGTTAAATTCTCTTTGTTGATCTGTGTGTTTATCCGCTTTTCGCTAAGTTTGCTTTTGGTTCCCCCATAACCAAACAAATTCACTATTGAAGGAAAATTTGTCCCGGGGGCAATATTTCCCTTATTGACCTGAGACGAAAATCAGCCGTCAACATATTTCAATAACAATTTCGACAGGTTGGTTCGTGTGAAAACTAATGTTGATCCTGGCAATTTCTTCAGAAACGAACAAAGCATCCCACCAGTTTTATATTGGAGGACAAAGAAGAATGATTGAACGCTGTTCAATGTTAATAAAAAATTTCTATTTTGTAGATATTTCGCATGAGTTTAATTTCAAGATAGTCTTTTAAGTTTACTTTCTGTATTTAATAAAAGAATTTTGCTACCTAGCAGGTTATAATGTTCTCTTTAATATCTTTAGGCTGTCAAGAATAATAACATTATTAGTGTGCTATGAGTTTGTGTGAGTCTAGCTCTGTTTCTTTTGCTAGTTTTCAAGTTGTAATTAATCTATAATATTAAGTAGGCAATTACGATTTAAGAACAGTTCTTAATTTGGTATTTTTTTATTCATAGTCAAAAATAAATTCAAACTTATATATTTAACCCAAAAATATATCCTCATTAGATGTGAGATTAATTTCCTAAACAATAATTACATTGAAATTTGTCGTAAAAAGTATATAATATAAAACTTCATATCGCTTGGAAGGGATTTTCATGATGTACTTATAAAATCTTGTGCGACTCGACTAACTGGATTCTTTCTTATGGATTTGGACTCATACCAAGATTTCAAAATTGGGTCATTATAGATTGTAAAAACAGATAATATCTTACTAATTGAGTTGTGTCATCACAATTGGTATTAGAATTGTTTCTCAATTGGAAGTGTCCAAGAAATAGATTGCAAAATCATATATCGATTAGGAGAGATTTTGGTGATATCCTTATAATGTCTAAAACTCCCTGATGTAGTTGAATGCTTTTTGGATAGATATATGTCAAAAATATAACTATGAAAGATAAGAAATTCAAAGTTGGGCCGCCAAAGCAAGTTGGACCGGATTATACAAATGAGAGAAAGTCAAACGTTGAAGTACCTGCCAGTTCGGGATGATAATCAGGACATCCCGTTCCCGTTCTGATTGAGTTTCATCTCAATTGTTATTTGAGATGAAGAAATTGTCCCAAATCTGGACCGGTATTTTGAACTAAGATGAAAAATCATTTCGAATCTCAGACCAAATGGTGTGGGATCCTGAATCCTGAGCGGGATTTAAGACTTTTTAGATTAGATAAAAAATTCGTCCCGAATTCTGACTCAATTTTTTATTCGGGAGGATATATCGATTCAAATCCTGTCGAAATTTCATTCGGGACAAAAAATCAACCTGAATCTTGAACCAAATAGGATAGGATCTTGATATGGATTCAGAATTTTATGTAAATCCTACTGCCAGCGAACTCAAACTAAAATACTAAATGGTTCATTTTTAATTACAATTTTGAAACAGAGTGAACTAGATTGGATTATATTATACGCTATATGTGCTAATATTGTATCTAATCAATTGGATTCATTATTAAAAAATGAATAATGCATAGGATCCCAACATTTGAGTCCTGATTATCAAATTACTTATTACTCTATCTGACCACCCAATAATTAAATACCACTTCAGAGGGGATAATGTTTGGACACCTAACATTATTAAAACTAAAAAATAAAAGAAGATTGCAGGGAAATATGCTGGATTAAGAGTCAATTTTGAAAGTGTTATTTAACTAGTAATTTTGAATAAATAATTAAAAAAACTCAGTGATCAGCGTGATCACACACGTATAACGCAAGCGCACGTCTCGTTCAAATAGTATAAAATGTATCGATCCCACGAGAACTTAATACCTAAGCTATTAATTTATGAAGCCAGATGTTTACGAGTATCTAATAGATTGGTTGTTTGATTGGATGGTGACTTTAAACTAAAACAAGTAAATAAAATAGTGTGAAAGTGAATTAAAGGTAAAATCAATATTATTAAATTATCTAGGGTTGTTAATCCTTCCAATATCTTTTAAAGATGAAGTGGTTATCTCATGTTTGTGCAATATATTGGTTTACTAACCTGGAACACGAAATTATGCAAAGTCTATGTCGATGGTCAGATGCAAATACCCAGTGCAACCCAATTAATCATATGTCTATGCTAACTAAGTTACATGAATTCATTAAGATTAAGTTCCAATTGTGGCTACCCCCGCCCGATAGGTATATGTCTATACTGGAAGGAAATATATTAATGGTTATCTATCATTGAGGAAGATCGTGGGCTATTAAGTCTAAGGCTGAAACCTAAAATTCATTTGTTAAGTTTATTTTAAGTTTACCATATCAATCTTATTAATGGTCACTTAACAAGAAGCATTAAGCTTAAGACTTAATAAATAAACATTTATATTACCCAAGACATGAAATAACCCCTTATAAACTGGTGATATTGGAATTCATCACATCCCTAAATAATATGTTTAGTTACAAAACATACTTAGGATTACTAAACACTTAAATAAACAAAACATCATAAAAAATAACTTGGAGATAAATAAAAGTAAAATTACAATAATAAAAGAAAATTATGGGGGTTAGAGGATCCACTTTTAATATTTCAAAATTAGAAATCTCTCTTATTGCCAATGTTTACCGATTAATTAATTATATTTAACCAGGTCATAAAGACAGTAATTTCATTTGTCTCAATTAAATCTAACCGACTATATAGGCGGTAACAAAGTTATTACCTAAACCGACCATATAGGTGGTAAATAAGGCTGTCACCTAAACCGACCATATAGGCGGTAACTAATTAATCCAAATTTTAATTAAAATATGGAAAATTAATCTAATTTATTATATTAAAAGTCTCATATTTTCACCATAGCATAATGAGATTATCTGCTCATGCTGTAAATGAAAACACACAAAATTTTATTAATTAAATAAAAAGAAAATACAAGAAAACTTAAATAAATATACAAGACACTTTCCTTTACGTTTTTATGGAGAAATTCCTCCAAAGAAATCATGAAAAAATTATAAAGTTTAGCTTGGTATTTATACTCAAATCTAAAAGCTTCCACCAATTTCTCCACCAATTGCTCCACCAAACATGACACCAAACATGGCACCAAATCCTCCACCAAATATGCAAGTATGTTTGGTGGAAGTTTGACAATGTTTATTTTTTTATTTTTTGAAAATGACTTTAATAATTACACATAACACACTTCTGAATATTTTATCCATTTCGGTCATGGAAACTTCCGAATTAGAAATTATTATAAACTTCAAAGTTGTAGATCTTCGAGTCTTCTTTAATCTGGAACTTGAATTACCTCAATCCGGTATTAGAGTAAAAAGTTATGGCCAAAATACAACAATTACGTAAAGCTAGAATTTCCGAAATTGTACTTCATTAGAATGCTATTTTAAGTTTCCAATCTCCAAAATCAAAATATCAAGTCCAGTTTTTACCCTTATTTGTTCCACGTTTCGTCCTAAATGATTCCATTGAGTCCCAATTTTATTTTATCTGTAAAATAAACTAAAACACATCAAAACGTTCATCAAACCCGAGAAACTAAACAAAATATTAGGTAAAAGGGGCGGTAAATATTGATATATTTTTCTCTCATCACTCAGAAAAATTTAATCTTAAAAAAAAAAATACATTTGATATGATTTTAATCACTCCAAAAATAGACATTAGATCTTCTTTTTGGATTAATTTTATGGTAGAGGTTCTTTGGATTTTGATGTCTTTCTTGATAGGAATTATTCCAAAAAAATATTCGAAGTAAAAAACAGACGATGGGACGGAGGCAATTCCTGAAAAGCTTTAGAAGGGATATATTGTAGAAAAATCTTATGCTAGTTACCTACAGTGGTACACATCTAAACATCAAAATCTAATTATTGATTTATAGGGGTGAGTGAAATAAGAGATCTTATTCTATTTAGGTAGAATTGGAATTTACTCTAAAAAATTCGGTTCCTAAATTTTTAGAATCATAACCTATCATATTAAATATGATACCCTACTCATCAGTTCCGATTTGGCTCCAGTTCAGTTTCAGGGTATCCTATTTTGTACTCAATATATTAATACTAGAAAAAAATTCAATACTTTCTTTGCAATTTCATTATTTTATTATTTCACTCTATTTTGTTGTTGTTAGAAGGGTCAAGTATATATTAATGAAATATTTTGATCGCTGGAAACGAGTAATACAATATTTTTTGGGGATAGTGTTTGTGAATTTAAGCTAAGCAATATTATAAGATTTTTAATTAAAATTTTGTACAACGTTTATTTCAAGTTGCAAAGTGGAAGGATAATATTTATTGGAAGTCAATATTCATAAAATATTATGAAGGTTTTCAATATGTTTTTGTATTTCAGTTGCGGTATTTGAATTATGAATGTTAGATGTGTAATCTGAAACAATTCATGAACATGTTTTGTGTTTACTCTAATAGGAGTGAGCTCTATAAAAAATTTGCTGCAGAGTATGAGAGTCTTGGCACAAGTTTTAAGAAAGTAAGCATATTTTGATCGGTAATAAAAATCATTTAAATGAAAAAATTCGGTTATAAAATTGGTTTTAATTTTTGATTCCATAAATAAGTTCTGGTTCTTTAAAGGGTAAAATCAGAAACTGAATTATTTTTGATTCCATATTTTTCAAACCGAACCTATCCTAAAATAATCGATTCTGGTTCTGAAACCTAATTTTCGATTTAATTGCAAGCGATTCTAGGTCTACCTGAAACTGTTGCATACCCCTATTTTCCAATTCCAAAAGTAAAAAACTGGAGAATTAATAAATAGATCTAAGAAATGGAGTGAAGTTGTACTAACTACTACAAAATAAACAAGACAAATTCAGTTATGACACATCTAATAATATTTCTTTCATATATGTGATGAAAGTACAAAATTGAATTGTGAATTTTCAAGATCCAAGAACACACTTGGCAACGTTTAAAAAAACTGTTCTAGAAAATAAAAAACAAGGCAATCTGACCGGTGCATAATTAAACGCGTATAACGCAAGCGCACGTATCGTTCAAGTAGTATAAAAAGTATCGATCCCACGAGGACTTAATACCTAAGCTATTAGTTATGAAACAAGATTTTACAAGTATCTAATGGTTTGATTGTTTAATTGGATGGTGAATTTAAACTTAAAACAAGTAAATTAAATTGCTTGGAAAGTAGGTTAAGGAAAATTCAAACTTTAAAACTATCCAGGGTTGTGATTCGTTCCAATATCTTTTTAAAGATGAAGTGGTTATTTCACATTTGTGCAATATATTTGTTTATTAACTTGGAACACGAACATATGTAAAAGCCTCTTCCGATGGTCAGATACAAATACCCAATATAACTCAATTAATCATATTTCTATGTCATCCAAGTTACCTGAATTCATTAATATTAAGTTTCAATTATGGTTACCCCGCCCAACAGGTATATTCCTATCCTGTAAGGAAATCTGTTAAAAGGTTATCTATCATCAAGGAAGATCGTGAGTTATTAAGTCTATGGTCTTAAACCTAAAATCACTTTTCCAAGTTCATTTTAAGTTTACCAGTCCAATCTTATTAATTGCCAGTTAATAAGAAGCATTAAGACTAAGGCCCAATTAATAAACCTTTATATTACTCAAACCGTAAAACAACCCCTTATTAACCGGTGATATTGGAATTCATCATAACCTCAAACTTAATAAAAGCTTAAATAAATTAAAAGACATAAAGTAAATGCTGGAAATTAAATAAAGTAAATGCTGAAATTAAAAATGTAAAAGTACAATAAAAGAAAATGATGGGGTTAGATGATCCACTTTTAATATTTCAAAATTAAAAATCTCTCTTATTCTCAATGTTTACTAATTAATTAACAAGACCATAAAGGCGATAAACAAGGTTATTACCTAAACCGACCATATAGGCGGAAACTACGTCTGAAATGAAAAACCGACCATATAGGCGGTAAATAAGGTTGTCATCTAAACCGGCCATATAGGCGGTAACTAATTAATCCAAATTTTAATTAAAATAAGGGAGATTAATCTAATTTATTGTATTAAAAGTCTTACCTCTTCACCCCAGCAGAATGAGATTACCTGCTCATGCTGTAAAAGAAAACACACAAAATTTTATTAAATAAATAAAAAGAAAATACAAGAAAAATTAAATAATATACAAGACACTTTTATTTAGGTTTTCATGGAAAAATTTCTCTAAAGAAAACATGGAAAATTTACAAAGTTAAGCTTGGTATTTATAGGAAAATCTAAAGGCTTACACCATAGAATCAACGAATGAGGTGGGTTCATTAACAATTCACATATGAAAAAATGAAAAAAAAAAAAAAAAAAAAGAGTGCATCCATTCCCCTTAGATATCTTTTATCTATAGTATTTGTAGTATTTTTGCCATGGTGGATAACATGGCATCAAATATGGCACCAAACATGGCACCAAATATGGAAGCATGTTTGGTGGAAGTTTGATAATTTTTATTTTTATATTTTATTTATTTTATTTTATATTTTGAAAATGACTATAGTAATTACACAAAATATAATGGATTGTTCATCAATTTCGGCCTTCCAAACTTCAGAATTTGAAAATATGTAAATCTTCAAAGTTGTAGATCTTCAGCCTGAATCAGCTCAATCTGATATCAGATGAAAAAGTTATGGCCAAAATACGAAACTTGCGCAAAATTGGAATTTAGGACTGCACTTCGTGATGCGTATAGTAAATTTTCGTTTTCGCCATTTTTTGCTCTGGATTTCATCGTTTAGCCCCGAGTTGATTCCACTAAATCCTAATACTTTATTTATCTACAAAATACATAAAAACACATCAAAACTTTCATCAAACCCGATAAACTAAATAAAATATTAGGTAAAAGATGCGGTAAATATTGATATATTTTCTGCTCATCACACCCCCAAACCTAATATTTTACTTTTCCTCGAGCAAAACAATAAAATAAAATACAAAAAATAATTAAAATTAAACTAAGCCACTTTCGTAGGGATCACAATTGCATTTAGCATATGCAACAAGCCTTTAAACCCTTAGGTGTCCCTAGTGGACGAGGGTTTACAGCGACGATACCCACAAACGTATTATAAAAGTAAAAATATAGTAAAACTAATGCACACAAAAGTAAAAAGATAAGAGAAAATAGAATAAAAAAGTTAGTGACTAAACATGTGAAACTTCTTATCCAAGTCAATAATTGTTTTGTTTCTTTTTAAATTACCGAATAAGTAAATTCTCCTATTATTTTTACCATTCTCCATTTACACAGCCAATAAAATATTAACAACTCATTTTGCCCACAACAGTCACAAGTGTAGTTAAAAAGAGAGTAATATTTTTGTCCTAAAGTTATATCAGAATTCACACATTTTTTTAAGCCATGGAATATTTTATTTTATTTTTTGATTTTTTTGTTTTTTTTTTTTTTTTTTATTTTTGATTGATTTTTTTCTTTATTTATATACAATATCTTCCATCTATGTAGCGAGCTTTGGGTCAGTGACTCCCAAACCAGTTGGCTTTAGGGCATTAGGTATTAAGACACCCCTACGGACTTAATTACTTAGACTTCATATATATATATATATATATATATTGGCAACATCTTCGATCCATGTAACGAGCTTTGGGCCAGTGACTCCCAAACCAGTTGGCTTTAGGGCACTAGGTGTTAAGACACCCTTACAGACTTCATAACTCGGACCTCAGACGTTTTTTTTTTTTCACTTTTTTTATCCCATCGCTTTTTTTAGATGCTTCCTCCAATTAAACTATAGCATTGAATATTACAAACTCGTCAATTACTTCTCATGTCCGTATGTTACCATACATGTTGATAATACCTGTCAACTGAGCATATGGAAATCCATTTTAGTTAGTTTTATGGAGAATTCACAAATTAAATAATTTAAAAGGAAATAAACAAAAAATTAACTTGTTCTGAAATAGGTTGAGATACGTCTCAGGAGTGGAAACTCTTTACACAGCTATCTCTCACCAATTTCACCTGATTAATCAAGTTAAAAACACAAAAAACACTAAATATTTTTTTGATTTTTTGTAAAATTTTTCAATTTTTTTCGTATTTTTCGAAAAAATTTGGAATAAAAATAAAAACATCATACAAAATAAAAATAAAATACTAGTCAACTAATCCCTTTTCCCCAAACCTAAATGAAATATTGTCCCCAATGTCTTAAATCGTAGAAGAAGAGTTTAGAAGATAGTACCTGATTAGCTAAAATTCTACATCTAAATGAAAAGTTAAAGGTTAAGATCCAGATTAATCCGACGCCTCTTACCACGATCATTCTCGGACCAATTTATCTTTGAAATGATAGGGTCAATTTGTGGTTCAAATGCTAGAATTTGATCAATTAAATCTGGGGCAGTTTTGGCAGTAAAGAGGAGTTCTTTCATAGGTTTCATCATGAACCCATTTCTCCGTGGATCATCAAGAAACACACAAAGAAAATTATAAAATCCCTTAACGTTAAACAGCCTAATCGATTTCTGGTGTATGTTCAAGTTCGCCCAAGATAGCACTATAAAAATTTCCTCCAATGTGCCTCAGCCACCTGACAAAGCAATAAAAGCATCAGCACGGTTAATCATTTCCACCAGTCGCTCAGACATTCCCTGTACGATCAGTTCATCTCTGTTTGATGGACCTATCAAATTCGCCTCCGCCAAGGGTTTTAGGATGAATCTCATAACTGGACTACCTCCTTCCTGTATGGCCTTTGAAACGATCCCCATAAGTCCAGATTGCCACTGCCATATACTGAGGGCATATTCCTTACAGCAATGACTCGACTCAATTCTTGTTCCATTGTTACATATTCTGATACACACATCCACTGGGATGCGTCTCAAGAGTTTTAGATATGTCATCCAAAGACTCTTTACTCAAGCCATCCCTAATGAAATTAATCTTATCTTTACGGTTATCAGACACCATTCCTAAAGAATGACAACGAGTATTACAAAATATACGAGCACATTTATAGCAAGCACACATTCTTTTGGTTCGTCTCTTTTAGCATATGTGCTCATTCCTAAACCAAACAGATGTGAAATAAAAGAGTCAGAAGACTCACCTGCCAATCGGACCCGTGCTTCAATAATCCAATGAATGCCAATATGGATACCTTTGATCATCAGTAGCCTCATTCGTTCCAAGAGAGCTTTGCAGACTTTCATCAGAGATTTTTGAAGGAGAGAAGGAAATTACTTGTGAAGATTTGCGAGAGCATCTTCCATCTTGAAATGACTTAACCTGCAAAAACTAAACACACCAAATCATAATATATACAAAAATTGCATGGGTTGCCTCCCAGCTAGCGCTAAGTTTAATGTCATCAGCTAGACATGATTTCCATTGGATGGCAGTGTAATTGCTTCAATCCATTTGCAGACGTAGTCTACTGCAACCATTTTATACAGGTTTCTGAATAATGGAACAAAGGGTCCCATAAAATCAATCCCCCAAACATCAAATATCTCCATTTTTAGAATGTTTTGCAGAGGTCCTTCATTTCTTTTCGAAATATTTCCCGTTCTCTGGCACCTGTCACATTGAAGAGCAAATAAGTAAACATCTTTAATAAGAGTGGGCTAGAACAAACCTAATTAAAGAACTTTAGCTGCAGTTTTATTCTCACTGAAGTGTCTGCCATATGGTGATGAATGACAGTGTTGCAGGACACTGTTGACCTCCTCCTGTGGAACACATCATCTCAGTAATTGATCAGCACAACGTTTGAATAGGTACGATTCATCCCAGATATAATGCTTGACTTCCTTGAAAAACTTCTTTCATTGCTGAGTTGTCCATTCCAACGGCCATTTTCCTGACATTATGTAGTTGACATAGTCAGTATACCAAGGGACATCTTGATGTTTCATGGCAAACAGTTGTTTATCTAGAAAATTTTCTTTGATTTTCAGTTCTTTGCCAGCTGTTTCTCCATTCTCGAGTCTTGATAAATGATATGCCACTTGGTTTTCTGTCCATTTCCTGTCTCGAATCTCCACGTCAAATTCTTACAGAAGAAATATCCAACGGATCAATCTAGGCTTGGCATATTTCTTCGCGATCAGGTATTTGATTGCTGAATGATCTGTGTAAACCACCACTTTGGGACCCAGCTGATAAGAGCAGAATTTGTCAAAAACGAACACAAGTGCAAGCAACTCCTTTTCAGTGGTTGTGTAGTTAAGTTGAGCTTCATTCAGAGTTCTGCTGGAGTTGTAAATGGTGTGGAAAACTTTTGCTTTGCGTTGTCCCAAAACTGCACCTACAGCAAAATCACTAGCATCGCACATTACTTCAAATGGAAGGGTCCAATCTGGTGCTACAATGATGGGAGTAGAAACCAACTTCTGTTTCAAGATCCCAAAAGCTTCATGGCATTCTTTGGTGAAGTTGAAAGACATATCATTCTCTAGAAGATTGTACAGAGGTTTAGCAATCTTTGAGAAGTCTTTAATAAATCTCCTGTAAAAGCCTGCATGTCCGAGAAAACTCTGAATCCCTTTGACTGATGTTGGTGGAGGTAATTTTTCAATTGTGTCGATCTTTATTTTGTCTCCCTCGATTCCTTTTTGTGAGATTTGATGTCCAAGAACGATGCCTTCCTACACCATGAAGTGGCATTTCTCCCAGTTGAGTACCAGGTTGGTATCTTCACACATTTATAGTACATGTTCCAGATTTTACAAGCAGTGGTCAAAAGAGTCTACAAATACAGAGAAATCATCCATGAAAACCTCTATACTCTGCTCTAATATGTCTAAGAAGATGGCCATCATACAACACTGAAATATGGTATGGGCATTACATAATCCAAATGGCATCATGCGGAAAGCAAAAGTACCATACGAACATGTAAATGTGGTCTTCTCCTGGTCTTCTGGGGCGATGGAAATCTGATTGTATCCCGAGTATCCATCCAGAAAATAATAGAACTTATGTCCCGCAAGTCTGTCTAGCATCTGGTAAATGAATGGCAGCGGAAAATGGTTTTTCCTTGTTGCTTTGTTCAGCTTCCGGTAGTCCATGCATACTCTCCATTCAGTCACTGTTCTTGTTGGAATTAGCTCGTTCTTTTCATTTGTGACAACAATGATTCCTCCTTTCTTTGGTACACACTGCATAAGACTCACCCAACTGCTGTCTGAGATGAGGTAAATGATGTCAGCATCCAACCATTTGATGATTTTCTTCTTCACGACTTCCTTCATTATTGGATTGAGTTTTCGTTGATGCTCCACTGTGGGTTTGTACTTGTCATTCATCAGAATCTTGTGCATGCAAAATGATGGACTAATGCCTCGGATGTATGATATAGTCCAGCCAATGGCTTTCTTGTGTTCTCATAACACTCTCAACAACTTTTCTTCCTGCTCAAATGTTAGCGACGAAGAAATAATAACATGTAATTCAGAAGAGTTTCCAAGAAATGCATACCTGAGATGGCTCGGAAGTAGCTTCAGCTCCAGCTGCGGTGGTTCTTCAATCGAAGGCTTGATTCGATCTTTCTTTGGTAGTTCCAAACTCTCCACTTGTTGTGTTGATTTGAATCGGAATGGCTTATCAAGATAGTTGATACATTCCAGAATCTCAGCATCCAGCTCACTGTCAGTCATATTGGTGATGTAAGCTTTAAGTTTTTCTGTGGGAATTGTATCAATATCCTTGATGATACTATCAACAACATCAATTCTGAAACATTCTTTCTCCTTTTCATCGCTCGAGAATTTCATGGCTTTGAAAACGTTAAAGGTAACTTATTGATCTGTACTTTCATAGTTAATTCTCCTTTTTGCACATCAATCACAGTTTGACCTGTAGCCAAGAATGGTCTCCCAAGGATAATATGAACATCTTTGTCTTCTTCCATGTCAAGGATAATGAAATCTGCTGGGAGAATAAGTTATTCGACTTTGACCAGCACATCTTCAACAAAACCTCTTGGAAATGCGAGCGTCCGATCAGCAAGTTGCAAAGAAACTGAGGTAGGCATTGCTTCTCCAATTTGCAGTTTCCTGTAAATAGAAAAAGGTATTAAATTAACATTTGCACCTAAGTCACATAAAGCCTTATCGATATAATGTTCTCCAATGGTGCATGGGACTGTGAAACTGCCAGGATCTTTCAATTTCGGAGGAAGTTTCCTCTTAATGATGGCGATGCATTCCTCTGTCAATGCTATTGTCTCGTAATCTCCCAATCTCCATTTTTATGATAAAATGTCTTTCATGAATTTGACATAGCTGGGCATTTCTTCCAATGCTTCTGTGAATGGAATTTTGATGTGCAGCTTTTTGAACACCTCCAGGAATCGAGCAAACTGCTTGTCCAGTTTTTTTTTTCTGAAGTCGCTGTGGAAAAGGTAGAGGTAGAGTGATCTGTTCTTTTTCCTTTGCTTTTTTTTCCTTCATCTGTGGAACTGCCTCTTTTGGAACTTCCTCGATTGTTTCCTTGATTCCAACATCTTTGTTGATCTCAGTATCGCTTTTCAAAGTAATGGCTTGATATTTCTCATTCCCTCGGTTCCTTGGATTTGGTTCTGTGTTGCTAAGAAGGTTCCCTAGCGGTCTGTAACTCTGAGCATTGGCCAGTTATCCAATTTGATTCTCTAGTGCTTTGATGGAAGCAGATTGGCTTTGAAAAATAGCATCATGATTTTTTAACTGAGCCAGTATTTTTGCTATTCATGGTTCATTTATCTGCTCCTGGCCTTTGTTCGGCTATTGGAATCCGGGTGGTGGATAGTTCTTTTTCCCTGAATTGTTGCTCCATGAAAAATTGGGATGATTCCTCCACCCTCGGTTGTAAGTGTTGGAATATGGATTGTTCCACTGTCTGTTGAAATTGTTGACATAATTCACCATCTCTTCATGCTAAATTGGTTCTGGTCCTCCTCCATATGGTGAACTTGTGGATCCAAAATTATCTTGCATAGTGAAAGTCTCCATGAATTTGCATAGCTGATCTAGCTTGGCATTTACTACTGTATTGGCTCCAACTTTATAAATTTATGCAATTCTCTGGATCATGCTTCTTTCGGTTGAAAACACATAAAAATTATTGTTAGCCATTTCTTCAATAAGGTCCCAAGTCTGATCTTCTCATTTCGCCATCAAGGCTCCTCCAGCAGCAGCATCAATTGAAATTCTCAATAATCCAGAAAATCCATCATATAAAGTTTGGACTTGAAGCCATTTTGGAATCTCATGGTGAGGACATTTCCGAAGCAAATCTTTGTACCTTTCCCAAGCTTCGTAGAGAGTTTACGAATCAAGTTGTATAAAATATGTGATGTCATTCCTCAGTTTTGCTGTTCTGGCTGGTGGAAAATACTTTGCAATGAATTTGGTGGCTAAAGTGTTCCAAGTTATGATGGAACCTGCTGGTAGTGAATGTAGCCAAGTCTTTGCTCTGTCTTTCAAAGAGTATGGAAAAACATGCAATCTCAGTGCTTCTTCAGATGCTCTGTCGTAGTTAAAAGTGCCATAAACTTCCAGGAATTTGCTGATGTGAGCATTAGGATCTTCAGTTGCATTCCCGCCAAACTGAACTGACTGCTGAATCATCTGAATGCATGTTTTGATGTCACACGCATTTTTTGCTAAGGGAGGAAGTACAATACAGGAAATGAGGCCGTCAACCACTGGAATGGTTTTGTCTCTAATAGAAATTGGTGGTGTCACTTCTAAAGGTTCAGGTTCCATGTTAATAATTACTTATTGCCCTTCTCGCCTTTCCCTTCTCAATTGTCTGATGGTTCTTTCAATCTCTGGGTCAAGCGGTCGGAGTTTAAAGCTTCTAGTTCATCTCATGTAGTGTTTGAGAACCTGAAACACAAGAAAATAAAAATAAGTAAAAGGAAATTAGATACAAGTAAATGTATCTAACCCTAAAACTAATAGTAAAAGATAAATAAGTCCCTGGAAATGGCGCCAAAAACTTAACCGGTGCGTAATCACACGCGTATAATGCAAGCGCATGTATCGTTCAAGTAGTATAAAAAGTATCGATCCCACGATGATTTAATACCTAAGCTATTAGTTATGAAACCAGATTTTACAAGTATTTAATGGTTTGATTGTTTAATTGGATGGTGAATTTAAACTCAAAATAAGTAAATTAAATTGCTTGGAAAGTAGGTTAAGGAAATTTCAAATTTTAAAACTATCCAGTGTATGATTCGTTCCAATATCTTTTTAAAGATGAAGTGGTTATTTCACGTTTGTGCAATATATTGGTTTATTAACCTGGAACACGAAAATATGTAAAAGCCTCTTCTGATGGTCAGATACAAATAACCAATGTAACCCAATTAATCATATTCTTATGTCAACCAAGTTACCTGAATTCATTAAGATTAAGTTCTAATTATGGTTACCCCCGTCCGACAGGTATATTCCTATTCTGTAAGGAAATCTATTAAAGAGTTATATATCCTCAAGGAAGATCGTGGGTTATTAAGTCTAGGGTCTTAAACCTAAAATCTTTTTTCCAAGTTCATTTTAAGTTTACGAGTTCAATCTTATTAATGGCCAGTTAATAAGAAGCATTAAGACTAAGGCTCAATAAATAAACCTTTATATTACCCAAATCGTAAAACAACCCCTTATTCACTGGTGATATTGAAATTCATCACAACCCCAGATAATGGGCTTAGCTACGACACATATCTAAGGCTAATAAAAGCTTAAATAAATTAAAAGACATAAAGTAAGTGCTAGAATTAAATAAAGTAAATGTTGAAATTAAAAATGTAAAAGTACAATAAAAGAAAATGCTGGGGTTAGAGGATCCACTTTTAATATTTCAAAATTAGAAATCTCCCTTATTCTCAATTTTTACCGATTAATTAACTAGACCATAAAGGCGGTAATTTCATTTGTCTCAATTAAATCAAACCGACCATATAGACGGTAACAAGTTATTACCTAAACCGACCATATAGGCGGAAACTACGTCTGAAATGAAAAACCGACCATATAGGCGGTAATAAGGTTGTCACCTAAACCGACCATATAGGCGGTAACTAATTAATCCAAATTTTAATTAAAATGAGGGAGATTAATCTAATTTATTATATTAAAAGTCTTACCTCTTCACCCCAGTAGAATGAGATTACCTGCTCATGCTGTAAAAGAAAACACACAATTTTATTAAATAAATAAAAAAATACAAGAAAACTTAAATAATATGCAAGACACTTTCCTTTAGGTTTTCATGGAGAAGCATGGAAAAATTACAAAGTTAAGCTTGGTATTTATAGGAAAATCTAAAGGCTTCCACCAATTACTCCACCAATTGCTCCACCAAACATGGCACCAAACATGTCATCAAACATGGCACCAAATATGGCATCAAACATGGAAGCAAGTTTGGTGGAAGTTTGATAATTTTTTTTTATATTTTATTTTTTTTATATTTTGAAAATGACTATAGTAATTATACAAAATATACTGGAATTTTCATCAATTTCGGCTTTCCAAACTTCAGAATTCGAAAATATGTAAATCTTCAGAGTTGTAGATCTTTGTGTCTTTTTTAATCTGCAACTTGAATCAGCTTAATCAGATATCGGATGAAAAAATTATGCCCAAAATACGAAACTTGCGCAAAATTGGAGTTTAGGACTGCACTTTGTGATGCGTATAGTAAATTTCCGTTTTCACCAATTTTTGCTCCGGATTTCATCGTTTAGCCCCGAGTTGATTCAGTTAAATCCCAATACTTTATTTATCTACAAAATACATCAAAACACATCAAAACTTTCATCAAACCCGAGAAACTAAACAAAATATTAGGTAAAAGGGGCGGTAAATATTGATATATTTTCCGCTCATCACAATCCTATCTAGTAGTAGACATGCACACGGTTACGGTTTCGAATTGCAACTGAATTATTGACCAACCGTAAATTGAATTGTTGATTATGTAATCGAATTACGAACCGTAATCCAACTGGTCAAGTTCGGTTCGGTTAAGTTTGAGGCAATTTCCAACCACTAGTTTGGGCGGTTAGACCTGTTCGAACCGTAATAGTTACGGTTCAAACCGTAACATTTCAAAATCGTTAGCCGTTACGGTTAACGGTAGAAACCAATCGTTAACCGTAACGGTAACAATTTTTTTTAATAATAATAAAAGTTTAAAATGTCTAATTTGCCCCTCCCAACAACTATATTTTGGGGACATTTTAGGCATTATAAAAAAATCAAAAAACACGATAAATAACCCTTTAACTCATTTTCCAAAATCACAAAATCATTTATTCTCTTCTCACTCTCTCAATTTCTCAAATCACATATATTCAATCAATTTATTCTCTTATTATCTCAATCTCTTCATTATAATGACAAGCTCATCACACTAACATTCCTAAAGTTGAGGATACCACTCAACATACCACCGGCGAAATGACTTCACGTATTCAAGTGGGAAATCGAGGTTCTGAAATGTTGACACAATATTTCACTCTGGTCTTAAATGATGTCACTGGTAAGAAAAATGATATATGTAATAATTGAGGAAAAATTTATAAACATGCCAATGGGGTAAATATTAAAAAATAAAATGCAACAGAATTACATGAGTTTTGATTCCTCAACGCCCCAAGAGGATACGTAAGCAGCTTATTTAAGTGCAAGCTTTTTTTCAAAATAATAAATAAATTATTAATATCCACTTTTATTCTTACTCTTTAGTAAATTAATTTTTTATATTTATAATAATTTAAATTAATTTATTTACTCTTTAATAAATCTTTAATTTTTTATTATTTTTATAATAATTTAATTTAATTTATTAAAAAAATGATTACAAACATTAAACCGAGTTGAACCATACGATTCAGTCGGTTTAAGGATCGTTTGTCGTTCTGCAAAACCGCAATCGAATCGTGTGGTTCCTTATCTAGTTGTATGCTGGTAAATGGGAAACATAATGAATTCCTTTGTAAATTGCAAATACTCACTACAAAGCATATTTTCTGTTGCCTTTTGATTTCTAACACCGTATCAAGCTAGTTGAGTAAGCCAAAATCGGCATGGACACTGTGTCATGCTTGTTGAACATCCATTAGAAAGTTTATTTTGATCTTCTCGAGATCAAGCAAAGCATCATTAATATTAATTCTCTCCTGGGGAATTTCTGCAGAGCATTTTAAGGCCAATTGCATAATGGATGATATGCAATTCTTCTTAGCTACAAAGTCAGCTTCTTCTTCTTCTTCTACTTCTCTGCTCAGCAAATTGGCATCTGCAACTTCAGTAACTGCAAGAGGTAATGACACTTCAACCCAACGTTTCAAGCTCATTTCTTGTGTAAACATTTCATCTGTTGGCTTTATTCTTGTGAATGTTTCCATCATTAAAATGCCAAAACTGTAGACATATCCACTTGCTGAAATGATTCCTTCAAATCCATACTCTGCATTTATTATACTTTTAATCATATGAATGTATCATGAAAGTATCAATATACAAATTTACTTAACAAACTAGAAAACTAACCCGGGGACATGTAACCAATAGTTGCCAGAGTCCTGGTTTGCACGACAGAATCAACTCCGTCTAAGAGTTTAGCTATGCTAAAATCACCCACATGCGCGATCATATCATCATCTAACAGCACGTTTTCGGGCTTTAGATCGCAGTGGATAATGGGTGTTGAATAGCAACAATGGAGATATTCCAATGCAGAGGCGACATCTATCATTATGTCCAGCCTCTGCTGGATATTCATAAAGTAGTTGTGAGCATACAACCATTTCTCCAGGCTCCCTAGCGGCATGTACTGCAGTATTAAAGACTTGAAATTAGGATTGCTGCAACTGCTAATGATTTTAACTAGATTCTGATGGCGAATCATGCGCATAACTTTCATTCAGTATCAAAACTTTTAAATGCTCTATCTTCCTGCGAATTGAATACCTTTACTGCAATGTTCATCCCATCAATTAGTGTTGCTTTATACACAGAGTCGAAACTACCTGTACCAAGCAAGTTGCTTTTATCGAATCCATTTGTTGCTTGTTGAAGCTCGTGGTATAAAATTCTTCTCAATGTTGCCAGATACAATAAATTGTCCTCTGTCAAAAGACTGTTGTTCCTGTTGCCACATCTTACGAGGATGATAATGAGAGCCAGTACCAGCATTATAGTCGCAATTACTGGTAAAATATATCTCAATACATGCTTAGTGGCCTTGGATTTTTGAGAGGAGCTAGTGTTGAAGACAGCTCTGTGAGCTGTGCATGCAACTTGCATGCAGAAGAAGCCAAATGAACCGAAAGCAGAAAGCAACGTTTCCAGCTTACATGAAGAAGGCACCCTGCGTGAGCTTGCTGGAAGTTGATAGCTTGCCAAACCGCGTGTTACTGTAGCATGCGGTTTGGGCATTATAACAGGAGCATTAGAGCTCAGTTATCAACATCCCAGAAATCCCAAACGTGAGTATAATAGAGAGTAAAGTGGTGTGAGAGTTTTTTTTTAAGCTTAGGGTTGTAAGCTTTGTGATTCTTTTGTGGTGTAATAAAGAAGAATTTTCTCTCATTTCATCTCTATTGTGTGTGTTTCATCACAACAAGTGGTATCAGGAGCTAAGGTTCCACGGTGGGATCCCGAAACTCAGTAACAGAGATTCGGTTCGGAAAGTCGGTTTCGACGAAAGTTATCGAAAATCAATTTTAAGCATACCATCAGATTTTTCATGGAGAGACGAGCACGGTGGTATTTTTTGGCGATCGAACGAAGGTCCCAGTCAGCCGCACGTGCCAACCAGAACCTCCTTCACGCGCCGGCCACGCGCACGTGCATTGCACGCGCGCTCAAGGAAGAAGATGAGTCCACGTGTCCGCCACGTCAGCGCTGAGTCAGCGCCGCCCAGTCATCTGACACGTCATCTGGTCCTACACAGTCAGCAGCCCAGTCAGCAATCCACGTCAGCAGTCCAGTCAGAACCACGTGTACATCCAGTCAGCGCCACGTAGCGCCACATGTCAACCACGTCAGCAGCACTGCCACATCAGCAATTGTCTGGTAAATTTCAGATAGGTCCCTGAACTTTCTAGAAATTATATTTTAGTCCCTGAATTTTTCCGTAATTTCAATTTGGCCCCTGAACTTTTGGAAATTGCACTTTGACCCCTGTAATTTCTGAAATTTGTAATTTGGTCCTTGTGTTGAATTTTGACAAACAAAGTATCATTTCCACCATTTTCGACCATTCCGGACACAACGGTGAGCTCCGTTTTTTGAAATTCTATTTAGAATTTTTATGATGGATTGGGGCAACGAAAAAATGATTTTGTTAACTAGTACAAACTATTTCACATGGAGAGGAATGATGAAAGACCTTCTGTATGTGAAGGACTATGATGGATCAGTATTTCTGGAGCAGAAACCAGAAGGAATTTTCGATGAGAAGTGGGCTAATCTTCACCAGAAAACATGCAGTAGTGGATCGACGATAGTATCGTCAACCATGTGAGTGAAGAAACAAATGCACGTGTCTTATGAAGAAAGCTGGAGGAGCTTTTCCGAGCAAAGACTGGCAACACAAACTGTACTACATCAAGAAGATGATGGGTTTGAAATACGAGGAAGGTACAGCTGTGGCGGACCACATCAACGATTTCCTCGGAATAATGAAAGAATTATTGGGATTGGGCATAGACTTCAGAGATGAGGTAAATGGCTTAATACTCCTTAATACGTTACCAGAATCATGGGAAACGTTCAGATCTACGGTGATAAATTCAGCCGCAGATGGGAAAGTCACTATGGAGATGGCGAAAATCAGGATCTTCGAGGAAGAAAAGAGGACGAGAATGCAGGAGTCAGCATCAGCCTCAACCTCAGAAGCTCTAGTGACAGAAAAGAACACCAGAAGAGGGAGGAGTAAAAGCCGAGGCCCAGGCAGACCAGACAAAAACCGAGGTAAATCAAGAACTAGAGATATTGAGTGCTATCACTGTAAGAAGAAAGGTCATATGAAGAGGGACTGTTACAAACTGAAGAACGAGCAGTCCAGGAGAGATGGTGACTCTAATCAAGAAAGAGTTGCTACTACCACCGACAAAACCTCCAAAGAATTCTGCATAATGTACAAAGAAGATATTGTGAATCTTGTCAGCCACGAGACCAGTTGGGTGATAGATAGTGACACCTCCATACACGCCACATCTCGCATTCTTTTCATCTTACACGCCAGGGGACTACGGTGCTGTAAGGATGGGGAATGATGGCCAGTCCAAAGCCGTCGGTATTGGAGACATCTGCCTTGAAACAGACAACGGGACAAGGCTAGTATTGAATGGAGTCAAGCACATCCCTGACATCCGGTTAAACCTGATCTCAACAGGCAAGCTGGATGATGAAGGTTTCTGTAGCACCTTTAGTGACAGCACCTGGAAGCTCATAAAAGGATCAATGGTCGTGGCATGAGGTAAGAAAGACTCAACTCTGTATTTGATGCATGCTAAGATTTCAAATAGTAGCATAAATACAGTCAACAGTAATGAGGCAACCGAGCTATGGCATAAAAAGCTCGGTCATATGAGTCAAACGGGGATAGAAATACTACACAGACGGAATGTTCTTCCGGAATTGAAGAACTCACACTTACGGAAGTGTGAACACTGCATGGCTGGAAAGCAGAACAGAGTGTCCTTCCAGAGCTCCCCACCTCAACGGAAACTGGAGGTACTTGATCTCATACATTCAGATGTATGTGGTCCGATGCAGACACGAACACTTGGTGGGTCACTTTACTTTGTGACATTCATAGATGCTCATTCAAGGAGGATCTGGGAATACACTTTGAAGAGAAAGACCAAGTGCTGGGAGTGTTCAAGGAGTTTCATGCCCTGGTGCAGAGAGAAACCGGCAAGAAACTCAAATGCATCAGAACAGACAATGGTGGAGAATACAGAGGTCTGTTTGATCAGTACTGCAAGACGCAAGGAATCAGACATCAAACGACACCTCCCAAGACACCTCAGCTGAATGGCCTAGCTGAGAGAATGAACAGAACCTTGTGCGAAATGGTCAAAAGCTTGCTGTCACAAGCCAAGCTGACGAAGACATTTTGGGGGGAGGCACTCAACACAGCATTACATGTTTTGAACATGTCCCCAGCGGTCGTACTGAAAGGTAATGTTACTAACCAAGCCTGGACAGGTAAAGAAGTGTCTTATGAACACTTGCATGTCTTTGGGTGCAAAGCATTTGTACACATCCCAAAGGATGAGAGATCCAAGCTTGATGCAAAGACGCGACAGTGTGTCTTTATTGGCTATGGTCTGGATGATTTCGGCTACAAACTGTATGATCTTGTGGAGAAGAAGATTGTCAGAAGCCGAGATGTTGTCTTCGTTGAAGACCAGACCATAGAAGATATCCGAAAGGAGATGAAGACAATGCCCCAACAATACAGAGATGTGAATCCAGAACCTCATACACCGGTGCCAGTACAAGTTGAAGATGAGGTTCCCAGACATGAGGGTACATGTGATGAAGCTCCCAGAGATGATGATCATGATCAACCACCAGTACCAGAAGCTACACCAACAGTTCCACAGAGAAGGTCTGACATAGAGAGGCGACCTTCAACCAAATACTCTACATATGAGTAAGTGCTCCTTACTGACGGGGGAGAACCCGAGAGCTACAAGAAGGCTGTGGAAACAGAGGACAAAGAAAAGTGGGAGGAAGCTATGCAAGATGAGATGAAATCTTTACATGATAATCACACTTTTGAGTTGGTGAAATTGCCAAGAGGCAAACGGGCTTTGAAGAATAAATGGGTGTACAGGGTGAAGCAACATGAGCACACTTCACAACCCCGGTACAAAGCCAAATTAGTGGTCAAGGGATTCAATCAGAGGAAAGGCATTGACTTCGATGAAATCTTCTCTCCAGTTGTGAAGATGTCATCCATCAGCGTGGTACTCAGCTTAGCAGCAAGCATCGACCTGGAAGTTGATCATATGGATGTCAAGACCGCATTTCTTCACGGAGATCTGGAAGAAGAAATTTACATGGAGCAACCAGAAGGCTTCAAAGTCAAAGGGAAAGAGAACCATGTGTGTAGACTCAGAAAAAGCCTCTATGGTTTGAAACAGGCACCGAGACAGTGGTACGTGAAGTTCGAGTTAGTTATGGGGGAGCAGGGATACAAGAAGACCACTTCAGACCATTGTGTTTTCGTTCAGAAATTTTCTGACGATGATTTTATCATCTTACTGCTATATGTAGATATTATGTTGATAGTTGGCCGGAATCAATCGATGATTGATAATTTAAAGCAGCAATTGAGTAAGTCTTTTGAGATGAAAGACTTGGGGCCAGCTAAACAGATTCTTGGCATCAGGATCGGCCGTGATCGGAAAGCCGAGAGATTATACTTGTCACATGAGGAGTACATCGAGAAGGTACTTCAGAGATTTCATATGGACAATGCTAAAGCGGTTAGCACTCCTCTTGCTACCCACTTTAGATTAAGTACACAACAGAGTCCCTCTACTGAGACAGAAGAAGGAAATGAAACAGGTTCCATACACCTCAACAGTGGGAAGTCTTATGTATGCCATGGTGTGCACGAGGCCAGACTTAGCACACGCAGTTGGATTGGTCAGCCGGTTTATGTCAAACCCAGGACGGGAACACTGGAATGCTATCAAATGGATCATATGGTATCTTCGAGGCACATCTAAAATGAGGCTATGTTTTGGAAGCAGTGAACCAGTGTTGATGGGCTACACCGATTCAGATATGGCAGGAGATGTGGATACCTGAAAGTCTACTTTGAGGTATCTGATTACTCTCTCAGGAGGAGCTGTGGCATGGCAGTCAAGGTTGAAGAGATGTGTTGCACTTTCTACAACAGAGGCAGAATTCATTACAGTTACATAAGCTTGCAAGGAATTGCTGTGGATGAAGACATTCGTCCAGGAATTGGGTTTCAAGCAGGAGAAGTATATTTTGTACTACGATAGCCAGAGTGCTATCTATCTCGGTAAAAATTCCATTTTTCATTCGAGGTCAAAACATATCGATGTGAGGTATCACTGGATACGGGATGTCCTGAGCTCAAGGCTGTTAGAACTCAGGAAAATTCACACCGACGACAACGGTGTCGATATGTTCACGAAAGGTTTACCGAATGAGAAGCTTGAAATCTGTCGTGCTATAGCCATGATGACAAAACTCTCCACATAGTCAGAGTGGGGAGATTCAGAGAACTACGATTGGCTTGATCCCAACTCAGGATACGTAGGCAGTCATACAGATGCAGCCATGGGAGGATCCTTTTGAGGATCCGGTTTGGGTGATTGATGGTCGGCTTAGATTTTGGAGAAATCTTCACCGAGTGGGAGATTTGTTGAAGACAGCTCTGTGAGCTGTGCATGCAACTTGCATGCAGAATAAGAAGCCAATGAACCGAAAACAGAAAGCAACATTTCCAGCTTGCATGAAGAAGGCACCCTGCGTTAGCTTGCTGGAAGTTGACAGCTTGCCAAACCGTGTGTTATTGTAGCACGCGTTTGGGCATTATAAAAGGAGCATTAGAGCTCAGTTATCAACATCCCAGAAATCCCAACGTGAGTATAATAGAGAGTAAAGTGGTGTGAGAGGTTTTTTTTAAGCTGAGGGTTGTAAGCTTTGTAATTCTTTTGTGGTGTAATAAAAGAAGAATTTTTCTCTCATTTCATCTCTATTGTGTGTGTTTCATCACAACAGCTAGTTTTACAAGGTAGGACTTGTAGTCGAGATGACCATAGAGTGCATGATTTTATAAAGGATTCTGCCGAGAAATTAACAAAAGAGGTCCTCCATTTGGAATTTCTCCATCTAGTCTATTGAATGACACATTGAAATAGATAAGATAACGAAGGGATTCCAAGGAATTGGGAATCTCACTCACAGAAACCATGTTACCTGAGAGATCCAAACTCGTTAAGCTAACCAAGCTGCCAATTGATTCAAGAATAAGGCCTTGGAATCCATTACTTGCTAAGGCGAGATGAGTTAGATCTTTGAGAGCTCCAATGCTACTTGGAATAAAACCTGATAGCTGATTTCCTGATAAATTAATCTTGTCAGGACTTTTCAAATTTCCAATATCTGATGGGAGAGAGCCACTTAACGAATTCAATGACAAGTCTACTACTAACATATATCTAAGGCTCCAGAAGGTCAATGGTATAGTAGAATTTGTTGGCGACTTGGTCACACATATCGATTGTAATTGGTTTTGATGATGCAATGCGAGAAAGAACACTTCGACGTGCAAACACGAAGCAATACAAAAAGTGTCGAAGCTATGTGGTGAAGAGCGAGAATGTGAAGACTTGCGCATAATTGAAGAAATCATGTGAAGTCTTAGCTTAGTGCTCTAATTGTAAGTGAGTTTATTCAAGTGATCTTAAGCTCTTAGGAATAATACATTTTGCATCACTTGCATTTAAAATGGCTTAGAATGCTAAAAGAATCATTTGCATTTTATTTGCACCAAAATGAACTTCATGCACAAGTGCATCGGTAAATGATCTTCCAAAAACTAGGAAACGGTTGAATTAAACTTCAAATGATATACCTTTAGATATATATGTGTATCTTGTTTGCTACTACGGTTCAAACGGAACACAATTCCGATGCATAGAACTTTTGCTAGAGCCATTTTACTACACATATTAATGTGCGTTTTCTGCATACATGTCACATTAGAAAATTTCCATAAAATTCATATTAATGTTTTTGGAGCTGATATTTTTACAGCAGCTATATCTATGTGTCTAGTGTATGTAGAAATTTATGGATCATGATTTGAATTTTTCTAGAGAAAGTTATGACAAAATACCAAGTGTCGTCAGTCTTGACTGGTCATCAGAACATGCACTTACTGAAAACCAGAGAGCTCCAGACCGGTCCCCATACCGGTTTCCATACCAGTCTAGCCTTTATTTTGCAGTTACTGAAACCAGGGAGATCCAAACCGGTCTCCATACCGGTTTCCATACCGGTCAAGCTCTTCATATTGAACACTTACTGGAACCAGAGAGACTCATACCGGTCTCTATACCGGTTTCCATACCGGTCTAACGGACACTTTCTCAACGGTAATATAGCCGTTGGAGCCCAAGACCGGCATGCCGGTCTCCATACCGGTTTCCATACCGGTCTCGCTGTAAGTTGGGGAAAGCTTTGCATTTTATTATAAATAGGACCCCAACTCATTTGCCTTAGGTTAGAGACTTAATACACAACCTTCATACATTCTCTAAGGCAAATACAAGAGTGTCTTAAACCTCCATACACTTAGACACTCATACAAGCTCACACACATCTTCATTATATTTAGTGAGCTTAGATCACTTGGGTTTGCAACTCACACAATCTTCTTATTATTTGTGAGTGCCCAAGTGCGTTTTAATTCTTATTTATCAAAACACTTGCGGTTTGTGAAATCCCATTTGGTTGGGTAAGTTGTAAAGGTTGTGAGTGCACCTACGAACAAAACTCAAAGTTGTAAAAGGTTCGGAGTGTGCCTTTGCGAAAAACTCTTGGTTACGAGTGAACCACGGAAAACTCGATTCTAGTGGAAATCTTCAAGCGAGGCTTGAGGGAGTGGACGTAGGCACGTTTGGCCGAACCACTATAAATCTCGGTGTCGTATTTCTCTTTCCCTATACTTTTGTTATAGCAAGTTTATTTATGCTATATACATATTGAATAGAAAACTTGCATATAGGCTATTAATTGGAATAGAGAAAATTTCCCTAAGTCCCCACTCGGTAATAAGAGCTAAAAATCGGTAAAGATTTTATAATTCCGCATTTGTAGCGATAACCCAATTCACCCCCCTCTTGGGTATAGAGATTGCTTTGTCGCTATTGCTTGTAGGGATTCAGTTGGTATCAGAGCGAGGTATTCTCAATAAAGACTTGACCGTCCGAGAATAGATCATGGCATCTACAAGCAACTCGTCAAATCTTGCCGAGGGATTTTCAACGACTAGACCTCTGTTTTACACCGGAACGGACTACAATTATTGGAAGATGAGAATGCTAAATTATCTCCTTGCCGTAGATCCGCAATCTTATTTGGTCATCACACGAGGTGCAAAAGGACCAACAAAAAGGGATAGTAATGGGGTTGAGATTCCGAAGCCGAGTTTGGAATGGGATAGTGAGGATGTAAAATAGTAAAATGCTAAGCACAAAACTCACAACTCTCAACTTCTATGTGCCATTGATCGGGAACAAATAAACAAACTTCTGGAGTGTGGAAATGTTTATGATTTATGGAAGTCTTTGGAAATGGTCAATGAGGGCACAAGCCAAGTAAATGAATCAAAGATCAACCGGTTCATGTGCGAATTTGATAATTTCAAGATGGAATCCGGGGAAGAAATTGATCACATGATTTCGAGATTTACGGTCATCATCAATCATTTGGGCGCTTTGGGAAAAGCCATCGGGACATCCGATCAAGTGAAGAAAATTTTGAGATCACTCCCAAAGGAATATAGAAGCTACACCTCCTCTATTAGAGAAGCAAACGACGTAAACACATTGAAGATGGATGATTTAGTCGGCAAATTGCTTGAGTATGAAATGGAAATCAAGATGGATAAAAAAGAGGAAGATGAGAAAATGACAAGAAAGTCATTGGGCTAAAAAGAAAGAAAAAGAGAAGACTCAAGCTCAAGTGATAGTGACAGTGATGATGAGTTGGCTCAAATAAACAAGATCTTCAAGAAGCTCCTCAAATCCGTAAAGCAAAAGGGAAAATCACAATCGGATGATAAGAAAGAAGAAAAAGGACCGCGGAAGAACAAGAAAATCATTTGTTATGAATGCAACAAACCGGGTCACATAGCCACTGATGCCCATTGAGGAAAATGAAAGGAAAATCAAAGAAAAAGGCAATGAAAGCTACTTCAACTTGGAGCGATAGCGATTCAAGCTCATCCGAGGAGGAAGAGGTCGAAGTCAAAGACAAATCAATAGCATTCATGGCTATCACAGATGAGGACATCCATTTTGAAATCGAAAAGAAGAGGTACACAATTCTCAAGACTATGATGATTTACTTAATGCCTTTAATGGATTAAAATAATTGTGTGATGTGCTTAAAAGAAATTGAAATTAGTTAAAAATGAGCATGCTACACTTAAAAATAATCATGCATGTTGTATGGCTAAAATTCATGTTTAGATAATGATATGATATGCTTAAAGGCTAAACATGAAAAAGAAATTGCATGCTTAAATGATGAAATGCATGTTTAAAATTGAAAAAGCTAGAACTTGAAAATGCCATATCTAATATGCCATCTAGCTCTAAGACATGCGATTGCGAATCAATTTTGAATGAAAATGTGTTATTAAACACAAAGGTTATAGATTTGCAAAACTTACTAAGCAAATTCAGATTGGGACATAAAAATTTTAACATGCTTATTGGATCCCAAAAATGTGCATTTAAAAGAGAATGATTAGGATATAGGCCTTACATTAAACGAAAATTTTTGAAAAATTATTTTGTTAAGGCATCCAATTCTTATGCTAAGAATGTTAAAAATGAAAATATCACATGTCATGCATGTAATGAAAAATGACATAAAATTTTTGAATGCATGAACAAGAAAGTGATTAAAAATGCATGGATTCCTCAAGGAATCAAAATTAACCCCAATGGACCCAAGAAAGTTTGGGTACCAAAGTGCAATTGATAAATTTATAGGGGGTGCTTTGGGAATGGATCTTTAAAGAGAATTGCAAAATTGATCCCAAAGGCTTAAGGAAATGAGGAATCGCAACGGTAAAGGTAAAATCCATATTCACGGAAACATTGGTACTGTTTCCTCTAAATATCTATATGTATGCATATTTCATATTGGTTAATATTTCTTTTAAGCATACAAAATGATTATGCAAGTATTCAAACTTCTATTGGTATCAATTTTTCATTTGATATCACTAAGCCTTAATCATATATTTAAACCCCTATTCTATTTCAATTGGTATCACATGAAATTTATTGAGTTAAATGCAATATATGTGATCACTTGATTGAATATGTCTTGCCATATGAACTAATTGGTTGAAAATGAAATGCATGTAAATTGGCATAATCCTATATGAATATAATTGGCATCATGAAATGCATGCACTTTGATAATTAATTAATTGATATCATGGAATGTATTTATATATTTTTAATTGGTATCAAATTTGGGAAGAAATCATGCTTAAGTGTTCTTAGATTGTAAATGGTATTCATGAGTATCTATCTCTTGAAAAATGCTCTTTTATGCATGAATTTTGATTTTTTATGGCAAAAAGGGGGAAATACCAAATGTGCATATTTTTTAAATTTGTTATCATTTTTGCACACATCTATTGGTATCTCATTTTAGAACTTAATTTTGCTTCTCCACTTTTGATAATGTCAAAGGGGGAGAAATCATTAGAAATGAGATTAAAACTTGTTTTACCCTCACCCTTGGATTAAGGGGGAGTAAATGTACTAATATGTTTGTCTAAGTCTTATAGAGATTTTGAAGACAATCACACATTGAGGGGGAGCTTATGTTGAGGGGGAGCAAAATTGTCAAATTTGGACTCCAAGAAGCTCACAAGTTGCAACAAGTTTTAAGGAGTTGCCATCATCAAAAAGGGGGAGATTGTTGGCGACTTGGTCGCATAATCGATTGTAATTGGTTTTGATGATGCAACGCAAGAAAGAACACTTCGACATGCAAACACGAAGCAATACAAAAAGTGTCGAAGCATATGTGGTGAAGAGCGAGAATGTGAAGACTTGCGCATAATTGAAGAAATCATGTGAAGTCTTAGCTTAGTGCTCTAATTGTAAGTGAGTTTATTCAAGTGATCTTAAGCTCTTAGGAATCATACATTTTGCATCACTTGCATTTAAAATGGCTTAGAATGCTAAAAGAATCATTTGCATTTTATTTGCACCAAAATGAACTTCATGCACAAGTGCATCGGTAAATGATCTTTCAAAACTCGCAAACGGTTGAATTAAACTTCAAATGATATAACTTTAGATAGATATGTGTATCTTGTTTGCTACGGTTCAAACGGACCACAATTCCGATGCATAGAACTTTTGCTAGAGCCATTATACTACAACATGTTAATATGTGCGTTTTCTGCATACATGTCACATTAGAAAATTTCCATAAAATTCATATTAATGTTTTTGGAGTTGAACTTTTTACAGAAACTATATCTATTTGTCTAGTTTATGTAGAAATTTACGGATCATGATTTGGAATTTTCTAGAGAACGTTATGGCCAAATTACCAAGTGTCGTCAGTCTTGACTGGTCATCAGAACATGCACTTACTGAAACCAGGGAGCTCCAGACCGGTCCCCATACCGGTTTCCATACCGGTCTAGCCTTTATTGTGCAGTTACTGAAACCATGGAGATCCAAACCAGTCTCCATACCGGTTTCCATACCGGTCAAGCTCTTCATATTGAACACTTACTGGAACCAGGGAGACTCATATCGGTCTCTATACTGGTTTCCATACCGGTCTAACGGACACTTTCTCAACGGTAATATAGCCGTTGGAGCCCTAGACCGACATGCCGGCTCCATACCGGTCTCGCTGTAAGTTGGGGAAAGCTTTGCATTTTATTATAAATAGGACCCCAACTCATTTGCCTTAGGTTATAGACTTAATACACACCTTCATACATTCTCTAAGGCAAATACAAGAGTGTCTTAAACCTTCATACACTTAAACACTCATACAAGCTCACACACATCTTCATTACATTTAGTGAGCTTAGATCACTTGGGTTTGCAACTCACACAATCTTCTTATTATTTGTGAGTGCCCAAGTGCGTTTTAATTCTTATTTATCAAAACACTTGCGGTTTGTGAAATCCCATTTGGTTGGGTAAGTTGTAAAGGTTGTGAGTGCACCTACGAACAAAACTCAAAGTTGTAAAAGGTTCGGAGTGTGCCTTTGCGGAAAACTCTTGGTTACGAGTGAACCACGGAAAACTCGATTCTAGTGGAAATCTTCAAGCGAGGCTTGAGGGAGTGGACGTAGGCACGTTTGGCCGAACCACTATAAATCTCGTTGTCGTATTTCTCTTTCCCTATACTTTTGTTTATAGCAAGTTTATTTATGCTTATACATATTGAATAGAAAACTTGCATATAAGCTATTAATTGGAATAGAGAAAATTGCCCTAAGTCCCCACTCGGTAATAAGAGCTAAAAATCGGTAAAGATTTTATAATTCCGCATTTGTAGCGATAACCCAATTCACCCCCGTCTTGGGTATAGAGATTTCTTTATCGCTATTGCTTGTAGGGATTCAGTTGGTATCAGAGCGAGGTATTCTCAAGAAAAACTTGACCGTCCGAGAATAGATCATGGCATCTACAAGCAACTCGTCAAATCTTGCCGAGGGATTTTCAACGACTAGACCTCTGTTTTACACCGGAACGGACTACAATTATTGGAAGATGAGAATGCTAAATTATCTCCTTGCCGTAGATCCGCAATCTTATTTGGTCATCACACGAGGTGCAAAAGGACCAACAAAAAGGGATAGCAATGGGGTTGAGATTCCGAAGCCGAGTTTGGAATGGGATAGTGAGGATGTAAAAATAGCCTCACAAAATGCTAAGGCACTCAACCAACTTCTATGTGCCATTGATCGGGAACAAATAAACAAACTTCCGGAGTGTGGAAATGCTTATGATTTATGGAAGTCTTTGGAAATGGTCAATGAGGGCACAAGCCAAGTAAAGGAATCAAAGATCAACCGGTTCATGTGCGAATTGGATAATTTCAAGATGGAATCCGGGGAAGAAATTGATCACATGATTTCGAGATTTACGGTCATCATCAATCATTTGGGCGCTTTGGGAAAAGCCATCGGGACATCCGATCAAGTGAAGAAAATTTTGAGATCACTCCCAAAGGAATATAGAAGCTTCAGCTCCTCTATTAGAGAAGCAAACGACGTAAACACATTGAAGATGGATGATTTAGTCGGCAAATTGCTTGAGTATGAAATGGAAATCAAGATGGATAAAAAGGAGGAAGATGAGAAAATGACAAGAAAGTCCTTGGCCTTAAAAGCAAGAAAAAGAGACGACTCAAGCTCAAGTGATAGTGACAGTGATGATGAGTTGGCTCAAATAAACAAGAGCTTCAAGAAGCTCCTCAAATCCGTAAAGCAAAAGGGAAAATCACAATCGGATGATAAGAAAGAAGAAAAATGACCGCGGAAGAACAAGAAAATCATTTGTTATGAATGCAACAAACCGGGTCACATAGCCACCGATTGCCCATTGAGGAAAATGAAAGGAAAATCAAAGAAAAAGGCAATGAAAGCTACTTCAACTTGGAGCGATAGCGATTCAAGCTCATCCGAGGAGGAAGAGGTCGAAGTCAAAGACAAATCAATAGCATTCATGGCTATCACAGATGAGGACATCCATTTTGAAATCGAAGAAGAAGAGGTACACAATTCTCAAGACTATGATGATTTACTTAATGCCGTTAATGGATTAAAATAATTGTGTGATGTGCTTAAAAAGAAATTGAAATTAGTTAAAAATGAGCATGCTACACTTAAAAATAATCATGCATGTTGTATGGGTAAAATTCATGTTTTAGATAATGATATGATATGCTAAAAGGCTAAACATGAAAAAGAAATTGCATGCTTAAATGATGAAAATGCATGTTTAAAATTGAAAAAGCTAGAACTTGAAAATGCCATATCTAATATGCCATCTAGCTCTAAGACATGCGATTGCGAATCAATTTTGAAAGAAAATGTATTATTAAACACAAAGGTTATAGATTTGCAAAACTTACTTAGCAAATTCACATTGGGACATAAAAATTTTAACATGCTTATTGGATCCCAAAAATGTGCATTTAAAAGAGAAGGATTAGGATATAGGCCTTACATTAAACGAAAATTTTGAAAAATTATTTTGTTAAGGCATCCAATTCTTATGCTAAGAATGTTAAAAATGAAAATATCACATGTCATTCATGTAATGAAAAAGGACATAAAATTTTTGAATGCATGAACAAGAAAGTGATTAAAAATGCATGGATTCCTCAAGGAATCAAAATTAACCCCAATGGACCCAAGAAAGTTTGGGTACCAAAGTGCAATTGATAAATTTATAGGGGGAGCTTTGGGAATGGATCTTTAAAGAGAATTGCAAAATTGATCCCAAAGGCTCAAGGAAATGAGGAATCGCAACGGTAAAGGTAAAATCCATATTCACGGAAACATTGGTACCTTTTCCTCTAAATATCTATATGTATGCATATTTCATATTGGTTAATATTTCTTTTAAGCATATTAAATGATTAGGCAAGTATTCAAACTTCTATTGGTATCAATTTTTCATTTGATATCACTAAGTTCCTTAATCATATATTTAAACCCCTATTCTATTTCAATTGGTATCACATGAAATTTATTGAGTTAAATGCAATATATGTGATCACTTGATTGAATATGTCTTTCCATATGAACTAATTGGTTGAAAATGAAATGCATGTAAATTGGCATAATCCTATATGAATATAATTGGCATCATGAAATGCATGAACTTTGATAATTAATTAATTGATATCATGGAATGTATTTATATATTTTTAGTTGGTATCAAATTTGGGAAGAAATCATGCTTAAGTTGTTCTTAGAATGTAAATGGTATTCATGAGTATATATCTCTTGAAAAATGCTCTTTTATGCATGAATTTTGATTTTTATGGCAAAAAGGGGGAAATGCCAAATGTGCATATTTTTTTAATTTGTTATCATTTTTGCACACATCTATTGGTATATCATTTTAGAACTTAATTTTGCTTCTCCACTTTTTGATAATGTCAAAGGGGGAGAAATCATTAGAAATGAGATTAAAACTTGTTTTACCCCCTCACCCTTGGATTAAGGGGGAGTAAATGTACTAATATGTTTTTCTAAGTCTTATAGAGCTATTTTGAAGACAATCACACATTGAGGGGGAGCTTATGTTGAGGGGGAGCAAAATTGTCAAATTTGGACTCCAAGAAGCTCACAAGTTGCAACAAGTTTTAAGGAGTTGCCATCATCAAAAAGGGGGAGATTGTTGGCGACTTGGTCGCATAATCGATTGTAATTGGTTTTGATGATGCAACGCAAGAAAGAACACTTCGACATGCAAACACGAAGCAATACAAAAAGTGTCGAAGCATATGTGGTGAAGAGCGAGAATGTGAAGACTTGCGCATAATTGAAGAAATCATGTGAAGTCTTAGCTTAGTGCTCTAATTGTAAGTGAGTTTATCCAAGTGATCTGAAGCTCTTAGGAATCATACATTTTGCATCACTTGCATTTAAAATGGCTTAGAATGCTAAAAGAATCATTTGCATTTTATTTGCACCAAAATGAACTTCATGCACAAGTGCATCGGTAAATGATCTTCCAAAAACCAGAAAACGGTTGAATTAAACTTCAAATGATATACCTTTAGATATATATGTGTATCTTGTTTGCTACGGTTCAAACGGAACACAATTCCGATGCATAGAACTTTTGCTAGAGCCATTTTACTACAACATGTTAATATGTGCGTTTTCGGCATACATGTCACATTAGTAAATTTCCATAAAATTCATATTAATGTTTTTGGAGCTGAAATTTTTACAGAAGCTATATATATGTATCTAGTTTATGTAGAAATTTACGGATCATGATTTGGAATTTGCTAGAGAAAGTTATGGCCAAATTACCAAGTGTCGTCAGTCTTGACTGGTCATCAGAACATGCACTTACTAAAACCAGGGAGCTCCAGACCGGTCCCCATACCGGTTTCCATACCAGTCTAGCCTTTATTGTGCAGTTAGTGAAACCAGGGAGATCCAAACCGGTCTCCATACCGGTTTCCATACCGGTCAAGCTCTTCATATTGAACACTTACTGGAACCAGGGAGACTCATATCGGTCTCTATACCGGTTTCCATACCGGTCTAACGGACACTTTCTCAACGGTAATATAGCCGTTGGAGCCCTAGATCGGCATGCCGGTCTCTATCCCGGTTTCCATACCGGTCTCGCTGTAAGTTGGGGAAAGCTTTGCATTTTATTATAAATATGACCCCAACTCATTTGCCTTAGGTTATAGACTTAATACACAACCTTCATACATTCTCTAAGGCAAATACAAGAGTGTCTTAAACCTTCATACACTTAAACACTCATACAAGCTCACACACATCTTCATTACATTTAGTGAGCTTAAATCACTTGGGTTTGCAACTCACACAATCTTCTTATTATTTGTGAGTGCCCAAGTGCGTTTTAATTCTTATTTATCAAAACACTTGCGATTTGTGAAATCCCATTTGGTTGGGTAAGTTGTAAAGGTTGTGAGTGCACCTACGAACAAAATTCAAAGTTGTAAAAGGTTCAGAGTGTGCCTTTGCGGAAAACTCTTGGTTACGAGTGAACCACGAAAAACTCGATTCTAGTGGAAATCTTCAAGCGAGGCTTGAGGGAGTGGACTTAGGCACGTTTGGCCGAACCACTATAAATCTCGGTGTCGTATTTCTCTTTCCCTATACTTTTGTTTATAGCAAGTTTATTTATGCTTATACATATTGAATAGAAAACTTGCATATAGGCTATTAATTGGAATAGAGAAAATTGCCCTAAGTCCTCACTCGGTAATAAGAGCTAAAAATCGGTAAAGATTTTATAATTCCGCATTTGTAGCGATAACCCAATTCACCCCCCTCTTGGGTATAGAGATTGTTTTGTCGCTATTGCTTGTAGGGATTCAGTTGGTATCAGAGCGAGGTATTCTCAATAAAGACTTGACCGTCCGAGAATAGATCATGGCATCTACAAGCAACTCATCAAATCTTGCCGATGGATTTTCAACGACTAGACCTCTGTTTTACACCGGAACGGACTACAATTATTGGAAGATGAGAATGCTAAATTATCTCCTTGCCGTAGATCCACAATCTTATTTGGTCATCACACGAGGTGCAAAAGGACCAACAAAAAGGGTAGCAATGGGGTTGAGATTCCGAAGCCGAGTTTGGAATGAGATAGTGAGGATGTAAAAAAGCCTCACAAAATGCTAAGGCACTCAACCAACTTCTATGTGCCATTGATCGGGAACAAATAAACAAACTTCCGGAGTGTGGAAATGCTTATGATTTATGGAAGTCTTTGGAAATGGTCAATGAGGGCACAAGCCAAGTAAAGGAATCAAAGATCAACCGGTTCATGTGCGAATTGGATAATTTCAAGATGGAATCTGGGGAAGAAATTGATCACATGATTTCGAGATTTACGGTCATCATCAATCATTTGGGCGCTTTGGGAAAAGCCATTGGGATATCCGATCAAGTGAAGAAAATTTTGAGATCACTCCCAAAGGAATATATAAGCTACACACACCCTCTATTAGAGTAGCAAACGACGTAAACACATTGAAGATGGATGATTTAGTCGGCAAATTGCTTGAGTATGAAATGGAAATCAAGATGGATAAAAAGGAGGAAGATGAGAAAATGACAAGAAAGTCATTGGCCTTAAAAGAAAGAAAAAGAGACGACTCAAGCTCAAGTGATAGTGACAGTGATATGAGTTGGCTCAAATAAACAAGAGCTTCAAGAAGCTCATCAAATCCGTAAAGCAAAAGGGAAAATCACAATCGGATGATAAGAAAGAAGAAAAAGGACCGCGAAGAACAAGAAAATCATTTGTTATGAATGCAACAAACCGGGTCACATAGCCACCGATTGCCCATTGAGGAAAATGAAAGGAAAATCAAAGAAAAAGGCAATGAAAACTACTTCAACTTGGAGCGATAGCGATTCAAGCTCATCCGAGGAGGAAGAGTCGAAGTCAAAGACAAATCAATAGCATTCATGGCTATCACAGATGAGGACATCCATTTTGAAATCGAAGAAGAAGAGGTACAACAATTCTCAGACTATGATGATTTACTTAATGCCTTTAATGGATTAAAATAATTGTGTGATGTACTTAAAAAGAAATTGAAATTAGTTAAAATGAGCATGCTACACTTAAAAATAATCATGCATGTTGTATGGATAAAATTCATGTTTTAGATAATGATATGATATGCTTAAAGGCTAAACATGAAAAAGAAATTGCATGCTTAAATGATGAAAATGCATGTTTAAAATTGAAAAAGCTAGAACTTGAAAATGCCATATCTAATATGCCATCTAGCTCTAAGACATGCGATTGCGAATCAATTTTGAATGAAAATGTGTTATTAAACACAAAGGTTATAGATTTGCAAAACTTACTTAGCAAATTCACATTGGGACATAAAAATTTTAACATGCTTATTGGATCCCAAAAATGTGCATTTAAAAGAGAAGGATTAGGATATAGGCCTTACATTAAACGAAAATTTTTGAAAAATTATTTTGTTAAGGCATCCAATTCTTATGCTAAGAATGTTAAAAATGAAAATATCACATGTCATGCATGTAATGAAAAAGGACATAAAATTTTTGAATGCATGAACAAGAAAGTGATTAAAAATGCATGGATTCCTCAAGGAATCAAAATTAACCCCAATGGACCCAAGAAAGTTTGGGTACCAAAGTGCAATTGATAAATTTATAGGGGGAGCTTTGGGAATGGATCTTTAAATAGAATTGCAAAATTGATCCCAAAGGCTCAAGGAAATGAGGAATCGCAACGGTAAAGGTAAAATCCATATTCACGGAAACATTGGTACCGTTTACTCTAAATATAATATGTATGCATATTTCATATTGGTTAATATTTCTTTTAAGCATACCAAATGATTAGGCAAGTATTCAAACTTCTATTGGTATCAATTTTTCATTTGATATCACTAAGTGCCTTAATCATATATTTAAACCTCTATTCTATTTCAATTGGTATCACATGAAATTTATTGAGTTAAATGTAATATATGTGATCACTTGATTGAATATGTCTTGCCATATGAACTAATTGGTTGAAAATGAAATGCATGTAAATTGGCATAATCCTATATGAATATAATTGGCATCATGAAATGCATGAACTTTGATAATTAATTAATTGATATCATGGAATGTATTATATATTTTTAATTGGTATCAAATTTGGGAAGAAATCATGTTTAAGTTGTTCTTAGATTGTAAATGGTATTCATGAGTATCTATCTCTTGAAAAATGCTCTTTTATGCATGAATTTAGATTTTTTATGGCAAAAAGGGGGAAATGCCAAATGTGCATATTTTTAAATTTGTTATCATTTTTGCACACATCTATTGGTATCTCATTTTAGAACTTAATTTTGCTTCTCCACTTTTTGATAATGTCAAAGGGGGAGAAATCATTAGAAATGAGATTAAAACTTGTTTTACCCTCACCCTTGGATTAAGGGGGAGTAAAGTAATGTACTAAATGTTTGTCTAAGTCTTATAGAGCTATTTTGAAGACAATCACACATTGAGGGGGAGCTTATGTTGAGGGGGAGCAAAATTGTCAAATTTGGACTCCAAGAAGCTCACAAGTTGCAACAAGTTTTAAGGAGTTGCCATCATCAAAAAGGGGGAGATTGTTGGTGACTTGGTCGCATAATCGATTGTAATTGGTTTTTATGATTCAACGCAAGAGAAAGAACACTTCGACGTGCAAACACGAAGCAATACAAAAAGTGTCGAAGCATATGTGGTGAAAGCGAGCGAGAATGTGAAGACTTGCGCATAATTGAAGAAATCATGTGAAGTCTTAGCTTAGTGCTCTAATTGTAAGTGAGTTTATTCAAGTGATCTTAAGCTCTTAGGAATCATACATTTTGCATCACTTGCATTTAAAATGGCTTAGAATGCTAAAAGAATCATTTGCATTTTATTTGCACCAAAATGAACTTCATGCACAAGTGCATCGGTAAATGATCTTCCAAAAACTAGCAAACGGTTGAATTAAACTTCAAATGATATACCTTTAGATAGATATGTGTATCTTGTTTGCTACGGTTCAAACGGAACACAATTCCGATACATAGAACTTTTGCTAGAGCCATTTTACTACAACATGTTAATATGTGCGTTTTCTGCATACATGTCACATTAGAAAATTTCCATAAAATTCATATTAATGTTTTTGGAGCTGAAATTTTTACAGAAGCTATATCTGTGTGTCTAGTTTATGTAGAAATTTACGGATCATGATTTGGAACTTTCTAGAGAAAGTTATGGCCCAATTACCAAGTGTCGTCAGTCTTGACTGGTCATCAGAACATGCACTTACTGAAACCAGGGAGCTCCAGACCGGTCCCCATACTGGTTTTCATACTGGTCTAGCCTTATTGTGAAGTTACTGAAACCAGAGAGATCCAAACCGGTCTCCATACCGGTTTCCATACCGGTCAAGCTCTTCATATTGAACACTTACTGGAACCAGGGAGACTCATACCGGTCTCTATACCGGTTTCCATACCGGTCTAACGGACACTTTCTCAACGGTAATATAGCTGTTGGAGCCCTGGACCGGCATGCCGGTCTCCATACCGGTTTCCATACCGGTCTCGCTGTAAGTTGGGGAAAACTTTGCATTTTATTATAAATATGACCCCAACTCATTTGCCTTAGGTTAGAGACTTAATACACAACCTTCATACATTCTCTAAGGCAAATACAAGAGTGTCTTAAACCTTCATACACTTAAACACTCATACAAGCTCACACACATCTTCATTACATTTAGTGAGCTTAGATCACTTGGGTTTGCAACTCACACAATCTTCTTATTATTTGTGAGTGCCCAAGTGCGTTTTAATTCTTATTTATCAAAACACTTGCGGTTTGTGAAATCCCATTTGGTTGGGTAAGTTGTAAAGGTTGTGAGTGCACCTACGAACAAAACTCAAAGTTGTAAAAGGTTCGGAGTGTGCCTTTGCGGAAAACTCTTGGTTACGAGTGAACCACGGAAAACTCGATTCTAGTGGAAATCTTCAAGCGAGGCTTGAGGGAGTGGACGTAGGCACGTTTGGCCGAACCACTATAAATCTCGGTGTCGTATTTCTCTTTCCCTATACTTTTTTTATAGCAAGTTTATTTATGCTTATACATATTGAATAGAAAACTTGCATATAGGCTATTAATTGGAATAGAGAAAATTGCCCTAAGTCCCCACTTGGTAATAAGAGCTAAAAATCGGTAAAGATTTTATAATTCCGCATTTGTAGCGATAACCCAATTCACCCCCCCTCTTGGGTATAGAGATTGCTTTGTCGCTATTGCTTGTAGGGATTCAGTAGAATTTAACTTGTTTGAGCCAGAGTAGAGATACCTTAGAGAAGTTAAAGCATCAAAGCAAATGGGGATTGAGCCTTGGAGTTCATTACTACGAAACAATAATCTATTCAAGCTTGTCAATTGACATAGATCATATGGGATGAATCCTTGTAACTTATTGTAAGAGAGGTCCAATCCTTGGAGCTTCTGCAACTTTCCAATTGCTGCTGGAATATTGCCACTTAATCCATTTTTGTAAAGGCTCAAAACTATCATGTTTCTCAAGTTACCAAATTCTACAGGAATTCCACCACTAAGTTCAGCAGAACCTGCATAAAAGTATTCAAGAGATGTAAAGAGATTTCCAATTGAAGTCGGAAGAACTCCTTTCAATGGATTCATTTCCATGCCAAGGTGTCTCAAGTATCTGCAATTTGTCAAAGAAGAGTAGAAACTCTGTCCTTGAGTTGAAGATCCAGTGGTCAATTGATTACGTCCTATATGTAAAATCTGGAGTTGTCTGCAAATACCAAATGTATTGGGAATAAGGCCAGAGAATGAATTGTTCGTTAGCTCGAGGACAGTGATCTTAGAAGCATTACAAATGGAACCAGGGATTATTCCACTCAGATTATTCCCCCATAAGTACAGCCTTAGGAGATTTGGAAGGTAGAGACCAATGCTTGAAGGAAGATGACCTGACAAATGGTTTCCATAAAGTTGAATGACTTCCATGTTTGAGTTGTTGAAGATCATAGCTGGTATGAGGCCTGTTAAGTTGTTGCCACCAAAATCCAAAAGCTTCAGATTGTGAAGGTTTCCAATTTCATCTGGTATTTCCCCTGCCACAAAAACGGGGGGAGAAAATCATGCATTTACTTCACAAGCTTTGGCAAGCCTAAAACTCTCAAGTCAGCAAAACGGACTTCCTTTGGACAGCTGATGACATTAACAAATAAAGTCCAAGAATGATTCTATGATACTTGTCTTTTTGCTACCAAAGACAACAAAAATGGCAGCACAAATCAAAAACCGCAAGCTTCTCATGCTCGCTAAATGAGTTCACTCTATTAATTTAAGGTGATGTATTACAGCAATACATCCTCAATTGTGTATAAGGTGATGATTTTAAATTTGAAGTGAAATATCAAAAGCAAAGGTGATAAAATAGATTCATCATATAAAAAGCTGTGTATATCTATGTTACCTGCGAGCTGATTTTCACCAAGATTTAAATAGCTGAGCAGAGTACAGTTTCTAATACTCTTTGGAATTCTTCCTGTGATCATATTGTTGCTGAAATTAATCGTTTCAAGTGATTGATGATGATGGCACAAATCAACAGGGAGGCTCCCTGACAAGTTATTGTTGGCAAGAATGATTAATTTCAAAGAAGAAAGGTTGCAGATTGCTGGTGGAAATTCACCTGCAAAATTCATATTGTTTAAATCTTATTACAAAGAATGAAGCAAACAAGTTAGCCAAAAAAAATTTCTACCTTCTAAGCTATTATCATTAAGATATAATTCCTCAAGCTCAGTTAAATTTCCGAAGTTTCCTGGAATCCTTCCTGTGATTTTGTTAGCTGAAATTACAATCTTTGAAGCTTGATGCAACCACCCAAGCTTGAAGGAAGCTGGCCTGTTATCTTGTTTGAAGAAACATCAAAATATTCAAGTTTGGTGAAACTGTTACAAATATGACTAGGGAGATTTCCAGAGAAGCTGTTTGTTGACAGATCAATGATCCTTAATCGGCGCAAGTGCCATAGCTCACTTGGAAGAGTGCCATGGAAACTGTTGCCACTTGAGAGAAACAAGAAATGACAGGTTTCCTATATGTGGAGGGATGGTGCCTCCAAGACTCAAGGCTGTGACTCTGCGGGGACGAAAACCACAAGTGACACCAATCCATTTGCATACTGAGTCTGTGATTGTGGTGGCTGACCAGTTGTTTGCAAAGAAATTGTTTGGGTCCAAAGTTATGTGAGCTTTGAGTTGAAGAAGAGCAGCTTCATCAGCTGTGACTGTGAGGTTGGATACAGACATAGCCACAATGGAAAAGTGTAGTAATAGCAACAATATTTTTAAGATAACATGGGAAAAATGAAAAATCATATTCGCCGTGTAAATGGATGGATTGCTTACAGAAACTTTTATGGAGGGAGACACTGTTGAAATTTTATATACAATTTTGTCTTTTTGTTTTTGGACATATGTACATTATTTGGGTGGGTTATTTACGTTTTACTACTAAAGTTATGATCAAATAAGAATTGGGTACTATGAATATTAACATATTACATTTTACTACTAAACTTATAAAAATTTAACATTTTACTACTTTTCCATCCAAACCGTTAGTTGACCGTCAGTTGACTTTTAAAAAAACTGTTTTATCCTCCAAATAAAATAAAAGTGAAAATTATAATTATACCATTTAAAAAACATATCTAAATCTTATATATAACAATAAAAGAAATACAATCAACAATCACATTTATAAAAATACTTCAATCTCTAAATTATCCATATAACCCAATAAAATAAAGAATTTAATTTACCAAATAATTTAATAATTAAAATTCTCATAATAACCAAAATACTTTAAAGTATAACAATAAAAGAGATATACTCAAAAATCATTATTTCCAATATTCAGCCGTACGATTACCACCGTTGATTATAATATTATAATTTATAATAATGTGTGTGTTAAGACTCTTTTATCCTTAAGATGTCAATATGATGTCATGGTCAACTAACGGTCAACTAACGGTTTGGATTGAAAAGTAGTAAAATGTTAAATTTTTATAAGTTTAGTAGTAAAATGTAATATGTTAATATTTATAGTACCCAATTGTTATTTGATCATAATTTTAGTAGTGAAACGTAAATAATCCTTATTTGGGTAGTTAAAAGACCAAGGATAGTCCACTAAAAGCTACAATTGGCACCATGCCCCATCTTCAACAAAGTTTATCAGACAGAGATATGTTACAAATTGTACAATAAAGTCAAACTTACATAGTATAGTAGAGAAAAGCTTTTGAAGATGATTATTATTTGTTATTGTTGACGGTTGTTCAATATGAGAAATTAACTCTTCGAATAAACCTTTCCTAATAATGAATTTGTTTGGTTAGCAGGGAACCAAAATAATTTAGCAGGCTAACAAGATAAATACAGAGTTTACGTAGTTCGGCGAAAAATGGCTCCAACCTACGTCAACGGGAGAAATTGGTGTATTTTATTACTCCTCGGGGTCAAGAACGACCCGAACTACAATGGGGAAATGAACTATCTTAGTGATATTACATCTTGGGTCTTACACTAACCTGATACAAGTCATTCAATTGATTAGGTAACCGACTTGCTTTCTCTCTCTATCACTAGTTTTTAAGCTCTTAATTCTTTACAAGTTGTGAGATGCAAAATTTGCTAACTCTTCACTCCGAATCTTCAACTCCTTTATACAGGCTTTCAAATTCGCTATTTCATCGCTAATGACATCAACACATGTCATCTTACCATCATTGTCATCGCAACTCTCCTCAACTATATTTACATGCGCCAATCATAATAGGCCATTTCATTGTCACTGCACCGGCCTAAGGCGGCTCTGCTCTGCCACCTCTCTGTCACTGCACCGGCCTATGATGGCTGGTATGGCTACTTCCAATGAGAATCATTGTTTTTCCCACAATAATCATTAGCCTTCTAGAAGTTTATCCTCTCAACTAGGGCATACGTCACATGACTTCAATACTGGTCGGTATGAGATCTCATCTTCATTCCTCAGGTCGGCACACTGAGGTTGATGATACTATAAAAGCCTTCCTTCAACATTCTCAATCAGGTCAGGCTTCACTGTCAAAAATCCATCGGGTCGGGTCTTACCAAACTATTAGAAAACCTCAAATCAATATCCTCTAGGTGGTCAGGTCGGTATCCTAACTTACTTCATTACCAACAAGTTTTGTCTTTGGGAGAACCCCTCTACACCATGAGGTCGAGTTCCTTCATCACATCTCTTCTGCCTCTCCGGGATCTTGGACTTTTATCATCCATTTTGGACTAAGTATAATACATGTTCTACCCTTGTTCGGCATTTGAACCTTCCTCAGGGTTAAAAATCACCATCAACATCTGTCCATTAGTTCTCGGTATCAACGAATTGATGAGTTGATGCCAGGAACTTCATAAAAGATGGTGGTGCAGATAGATAAAAAATCGACCCCATGACTCGAGTTGTTACTCATTGAAAACGCTATATCTCCTCAGCTCTTCCTAGGTTCGCACTCCTCGGGCTGGCTGCTTTGTATATTGCCAAAGATGTCATTTTTGTGACGATTGTCTTTCTTTCACCGCCAATTAAAAAAGCATTCTTAAGGTTTCTGAATCATCTCTAGGAATATGTGATGGTATAATGGTCTTCCTTAAATGCCCATCACATCCATCAAATCCCTTTATTTTTTCCTTTTCAATGTGCCAAGTGTCATGCATCCATGATTTGCGTGCCAAAACTCATGTGGCTGGGATGAACCGAACTATTGGCTCTAATCTGAACCCTTGATCTGAACTCAAAGGCGGTGATTGACCCAACACGTGTCATCAATCCTTAATTCACATCCCAAATAATCAATCAAGATCTGCTCGAGCCGCCTATTTAAAGGCCACGCCCATTCATTTCCTTAATTTTGCCAACTTCGTCTACCTCAAAGCATTCTCAAGAACTCAAGCGTCCTCTACAACTCCGAGACTTCTTCAACAACTTCGTCTTATTATCCCCCGTCTTCAGCATACAAGTAAGGGTTCTTGATTCTCTTTCTCTATTTTCTTCGCACTGAACATGCTTTACATTTTCAATCAATGTGTAATGAACATATATATCTTGTTTGATAGCATGCTCTAGGTTTTGTGTGGGTTTGTCTGTGGTTTTGGGTTTAGATTGTTATGTATATATGTGTTTTCTGGGTTTATAATGTTATTTAAGGGGTGTTTGTTTTTTGTTTGTGTTTGGTTTAGGCTCGCCTTGATAGGTATGGTTTTCTTTTTTTGTTTGGTTGTACTATTATATCTTAGGGCTCTCAATATAAGTGAATTGATAATTTAAGTATTCTAAGCTCATAGGACTCATGCACATTCATATAGATACATTAGGGTCATGTGCAAAATATTTTTAAATCTTCAAATCTTATATTTATGCATTAGAACCGACATACCGGTCTCTGAAATCGGAATATTGGTCACTATATACCGGCATACCAGTAACCATTCGAACGCAACTCAAACAAAGAGTTTCTAGACACTTGCGTTTGAACACAAATTCTAACGCCACTCGAACACAAAGTCTCTGAATAATTTAGTTTGAACGCTTTGGAGCACGCAATACAAATGTTGACCGGCATATCGGGCCCATAAGGCTCCATACCGGTCTCAATGGTAACTTTTTTTAGTCGTTTTGAATTATAGGATCGGCATACCGGCCACTGTAGACCAATATATCGGTATCGAGATAGATAGCTAAGGTAATTTTTCACATTCACTATATATTGAGCCCCAATTTCTTTTCTGCCATCATCTTAGACCTTCCTATATTTTCTTTCAAGGCAAAAACATAGAGTTAACTTAAACCATCATCATCATACACTCTCTTCATAATCAAAGCTCATACACTACACATTCATATCATATTAGTGAGCTTGGAATACTTGAGTTAAAAACTCACATCCTAAATCTTCTTTATTCTTTTGTGAGTTCCTAAGTTGTGTTGTAATCTTTTAATCTTAAACACATGTGGTAGTGAAATCCATTGTTGAGTGGATATACTCAAAAGGGTGATTTGGTTGTAAAAGTTAAATAGTGAATCTAAGTAATAAAACTTTTGTATAAAGGTTTGGAGTGCACCTAGAAAAACTATTAGTTTGTGATGAATCACGAAAAACTCTTGGTTTGTAAGTGATCCACGGAAAACTTTTGGTGTAATGTGTGCGATCACATTTACATAATGGAAAGCTTCAAGCATGGCTTGGGGGAGTGGACGTAAGCAAAGAGTTGGCCGAACTATTATAAACTACGCTGTCAATTTCTCTAACCCTTATTCATTTTAATTATTGCAAATTTTATTTTATATATGTATATTATTTAAAAGCTTGCTATTGAGAATTAATTGTTGAATTTATTAATTTGAAATTTTGATTTCTAAGCTTAAACAGCAAAGCTATTAACTAAGAAGCGTAAAATCGAAAAGAATTTAATTCCGCATAATTTAACAATTACCCAATTCACCCATCTTTTTGGGTATATAGAGATTGTTATTTAAGTGTACTTATATGGGTTTAGACTTTGGGAGTTAAGAGTTCTCATGAGACACCTGTTATTAATTTGCAATAACAAAAGTAATGTGAGCTTTGAGTTGAAGAAGAGCTGCTTGGTCCGTTTTGCAGTTGTAGATGGACATGGCCAAGTATTTTTTTTTTTTTCAATTAACTATGAATTTCAGAGGAAATTGCAAATTATCACAAGAATAAAAAATAATTTACCAAGTACTTGAAGTCTTTTCATCCCCTTGCAAAAGAAATCTACAATGACTAAAATTTTCAATCACCAAAATTTGAATTCTAACTTTGGCCAACAAACAATCATTCAGCCAATAACTTCAGATACCATTAATTATAACTTTGATATTGCCGATGCTTGTATTTAGAATTATTTAACCTTTTTAAGCGGCTTATCTCTCACCTTCATAATTACAGCTCATTTCTCAGCTTTACTAAATGTCATTTTTCGAAAAAAAAAAATTGATAATTCTTTGGTAGACAACGAGAATTAAATTTTGAAAGAATTCTGACAACTAAAAAAAAAAATCAGTGAATCATTTCTTTTTATTTTTTATGTCATAATAGATGTGTGAATTAAGATCCAATGTTAAATATGGTATATTAGATCTAACGGTATAAAAAGTAATTGTGGCTCACGTAAATCTATATTAGATCAATCATACCAATTGATTTAGTATTCAATAGAATATTGGATTTTAACCACCTAATTTTTATTTTTCAAATAATTGATACACCCAAATTCATTAACTTTTGAATTTTCTTCCCTTCTATTTTCCTTCAACCCTTCCCTTTCTTTTCTTTTTTTTTTTTTTTTAAAATCGTTGATAATCTCACCGCTAAACCACCTTTTACGTACTTAAACGGAACATATAGAACCATCAATTGTGTCAAGCGTTTACAAGAAACACATTCCTTGGATTCGAACCCAATACCTTAAGGTGAGCATTATATTTCACCGGCATGGCCAATCCTCGAATCATAAGTACCCTATATTATTTTTATATTTTGAGACCTTTGATATAATATAATATTAGAACGAAAAAATTCTGATCCCATAGCCGTTATTTATTTCTTAAAAACAATTGTGGGCCATAGGCGGGCTGCCGGACCTGTTCACCGGAAATCTCACACCAATGATGTTTGTTCCAATATACAACAATTTATTCAAAAGGGATTTGATTGATTTATGCACAAGTTTATAACATCTGGTTTATCAGTATTGAGAGAAAAGACAATGAGTGTAAATATTAGTGAATAAATATTTTACCAATCTAAACCCAATTCTCTCGATGGAAAGAGTTTGTCGTGTACAAAATGACTGGTGCTTGTTGGAACAATTTTTCACAAATATGAAATATATTATGAGTTACAGAATAATGTTACCGTACACCTGTAAATTAAGAAATCAACTGGGTTGAGTCGCGGATCAATTCGCTCTCTTTAAGATGAATTCGCGGCTCTGCCCGGGAAACTGTGCTTGCAGTAATCAGCCCCGTCGTCTCCAGGATAAAACAGTCCAGAAAAATTTCTGTCTCAATCGGTATGCACAAAAATCCGATTGGTACACTCACACCCAACACAAAAAATAATTTGCTCGGAAACTATAGAAACAACAGTGAGGTTATCGGCTTTGAAATTGTTGGAAACAGAAAAAAAATTTGCTGAAGAAAATTTTTTTCTCTCTCGCCTTACAAAAATATTTTCTCTCGGCTTGTAAGAATATTTGCTTTCTCTCCACTTATTTTGCTTGCTGTTTCTGTTTTTATTTTAATGCAACATGTATTATATTACACAAAAAAAATATACATATACACATATCTTTTTTTTTTTAAATAAAATTTTCTCCAAAAAGATATATATAAATACATCCAATTAAATTTTTTTTGTAACTTCTCCAATTAAAACTTTTGTAACAACAATTTAAATTTCAAAGCATATAACTCCAATTTTTAATTGAAATTCACATGTTACAACAATCTTAATTTAAAAAAAAATGTAACTCCATTTTTTATTTAAATTCACATTTACAACAATCCCCCACTTGAATTTTAATAAAACATTTTCATCGAGCAATATAATATAAGGTCGTGCATAAATAAAGGTGTCTATCGACTTGAACCTTTACATAGTGTTGACGATTCAGATTATACTAGAGTAACTTGTAGTTTTGAACTCTATCTCTGACAACGTTACACACACAAACCTTTCAGGGTGTAGTCAAAAGCCCGAGCATTACGGCCGTGCTCGTATATCCCAGTATAGTGAATGCTCTAGAAATTTTTGCCTAAAAATTCATAAGAAGCGGCCACACTTCTACATTCACATAGGTGTGTCTATTAAGAGTACTCTCGTAGCTAGGTACTCCACTCTACATAGAGTATAGAACACATTAAGAGTTATTTAAACATATTTATTTAATATTCCAATAATCAAATTATGAAAATAAATTCAATAAAACAATTTTAAGTGAATTTACCGAAATACCATTGCTTTGTATTTTTGTCCGTTTTAGTCCGAAATTGATCCAATCAATTTTGAATGATTCTAAATCATTTCTAAGATGAACTTATGATGTTCAAAACATCAAAACACCAAAGAAACCAAAATCCTCAATTTTTGATGCCAAAGCCGAATGCACCATTTGGTGCCCAAGTTGACCATTTGGTCATTTCATGCTTCAAAACTCATCCAAATGAAATCCAATCAACATGAAACTTTGCATGCATCATATACACACCCAAATGCTCAACATATATGAAAACCCCCAAATTTGGAATAGGTTATGAACCCTAATTTTTCAATTTCCACAAATTGGACAAATTATACCAAATACATTAAATCAATTACTTCAATCATCATTCTTCCATCCAATCCAAGTCTCAACACAATGAAACAACTCAAGATCAAATCTAGGTCATTTAAGAGTGGGTCAATAACTTTAGATTAGCAACATGGTTTCCAAAAACCTTAAAAGAATAGTTATAACTACAATAGTTACAAGCTTTCTTCATCACACATGCTCAACACTTTCAACCAAATTTCCATCATAAAAAACACAAGAAATAATGAAAAGAATAACTTAAGAACATCACAAGATGTTGCCTAGATCCTAAGGAACAAATTCCTTTCTAATAGTAAGTTTGAAAAACTTACAAAATCCAAGCTTTCTTTAAGTTTTTTTTTCTTTTCTCCTTCACTTGCTTCCTTAGTTTCTTTCAATGGAGTTTTATGAAAAGTGTATTAGGTTATTATGAAATGAAAAAATGAAAACAATATATACTTGTGCACAAATGGCCTTTGGCCGAAATTCACAAACATATATCAAGAATTTTCATTTCAATTTCATTTCAAAATTATGTTAACAACTTGCATAAATATCTTAATACAACTTTATTATATATTTATTTAAGTCAATAAAAGCAACTAACATCATTTACTTTAAATATCCTAATGTAAGATATTTATATTTTAATTAATTTAATCATTTAACAATTAAATAATCAATTAATTAATCAAATACAAATATATTAAATATATGTATAATATTTACATTAAATATTAAAAACATATACATTCATATAGGATATAAGTCAAATAACTCATTTTGACTATTAATTAATGTGTATTTAAATTAATCAAGTATTAAATGTAAATACACAATAATTAGGCAAATGACTATCTAGTCCTTTTAGCACGTATCTTGCGTTTAACCTTTAAACGACTTTTATAAATAATCAATATTATTTATTAATGTTGCTCTAGTGCTCTACGAGTATGTTTTATTATTGAGACTCTCTAGATTCATGTATATCCGTCACGAAATCTAATTTCGTGTCCATAATCTATCCACCCGTAGATTATGACGATCACAGATAATCTCGCTGAACCATATAGGTCGAGGTCATGGAAAATGTATAATTCCTCCGTCACAGGTATCCAGATAAATCCAGAGATATAGATGTAAACGTCAAATCTCTATCGGGATTATCCAGTCGACTATTCTATTAGCAATCTCAAAAGAATGTTTAGAACTAGCTTCTAAACTTTACCACGGGCCCATCGTTTTATCTGATTGCTAATCATATGGACTACCTATGCTCTGATACACAGAACTGACGGATCCTATCTTGATACACATAGGACACCCTGAGGATCTATCTACACCCAACTAACAGGCGGAGGTCTGATCTAAATAGATCGGTGACGTGACTGCCGTCTAAGTGTAGAAGATGTCTCATGTGCCCACAATGGCATCTCAAGTCTAAGAATCACAAGTGCTACTCAACCCAAGAAGATTCTTATTGACGCTAGTGTACCATCCATTAAGAATCTTTGGTGAGTCGTTCAGTGTTTATCCGCTATAAACACCTACACGTCTATATTAGTCTCCAAGACTTATGGTTCATTGAGAAACCATTGGAATCATATATTCCAGTATACGACATGTACCGGTCTCAACGGGTTTACTATACTGACCAAGTAGTGTAAACCTTGACCAGGAACTGTCTGATAATGACAACGTCATGATACTTCTCAATGTCCGTTGCGACGCTTTTGCAACTATATCATGACTAATCATTCTAGGGTCATTAAGTCTTTACCATATAGAAAGATAGATTATATTATAGAAACTGCATATATTATTCATAATAATAATATTTTACAGAAGTATTCAACAGAAATACAACCGGGAATTGGCGCTCTGAGCACCAACCCCAACAGATTCATCATCACTTCATGACTTGTTATTACCCATTGAACCTATTTCTTGGGATCTCCAGTCATTAGGTCGGGTTACCATCATAAGTGATTGTCTAATGGCAATTGTCTCATTCTTTTCTAGGTATTGTATATCTTCTCTCTTGCTAGTCCTTTTATCAAAGGATTAGCTAAATTATCATCAGTCCATACATGATCCATTCTTACAGCACTAGAAGAGAGATATTCTCTATATGTACTGTCTATCTACAATCTCTTACTGTTATAATAACAGTTCTGAATATTTGTAATAGCCGCGGTACTATTACAATGGATCAAGACAACTGGTATCAGTCTCTCCCATAGATGGGTATCTCATAGCAAGCTTCATAATCAAGCTGCTTCTTCACAAGCTGATGCTAGTGGTATCATCTCAGACTCCAGGAAGTATATCCACTGGTAGTCTTGGAAACATCTGAAAGAGTGTTCCAATTAACGTCGCGTTATCCTTCAAGGACAGTGGAAAACCTCTGATAACATAATTATAGGCTCATGGTCCTTTTTCAGGTACCTTATAACCTTCTCAATAGCATGTCAATGCTCATACCAGGTCTACTAATAAATCTACATAGTAATCATACGACATATGCAATTCCAGATCTAGTGCAAACATAAATATAACATCAGTTACCAATGTTGTTCGCATACTCAAATTATCTAACACTGTCACCAATGTTCTTGAACAACTTTACACTATAGTCATAAGGAGTACATGTAAATTTATTTTTAGATTTCATTTTTTTACCTAGTAATTTAATTCCAAGAATTACACTAGTTTCTTCTAAGTTTTTTTTTTTAATTATAGATTTAGAAGACAACATAGAATTCAACAAAATTAACAACATGCATATAAAATAAGCATATCAAAATATAAACATTTCAAATGTTGTTTTCAACCTTACTAATGCATGTATTTTTCATATTCAATCACTTTAAAACCATGAGTAAAACATTAGAGGTAGAACCCCCATTATTTCGAATTCATCATTGGAGGTCTAGCCCCCCCACTATTTCTTAATATCAAAGAAAATTTTCTCATAGAAACATTATTCTCATATAAATAATAAAATTTATATGTTTCAGTTAATCTTATACTCAAAGTTCTAGGTTCTCAAACATTTCATATTCCATATTTCATAAAATTTAAATTCACATCACCAATTCCAGCCGCTATAGTGGTTTGGAAAACCACTCATCACATTATCATATTTACAGCTTGTACATATAACTCGAACAGAGCATAATCATAGCAGACATGACGAGATATGACAATGCCTACCCACCATCCCTCGAATCTACCAAACATGTTGATCTCAAATATCGTAGTAACCAGTTGGTCTTCGGTAAGGTTCGCTTTTGGAGCAAAACTCTTTAACTGGTAGTTCCGGGCAAGCTGCCCTTATTTGCTACAGTTGTAGCATTGGAACTAACTATCATCATTTCTTGAGGGAGTTTAGTGTCCATCCAGATTGTTTCATTTTCGGTGATTATGATTCTTGTTATTCCTAAGGTCATAATCATTCATATTGAAACAAAGACCATATATGCATGTATTTAGGACATCTTTAACTTTCTATTATTATTTTGTAGTAAATTCATCATGATAAATATCAAATAATGCATCAACATACCGTTGAGTATTTGATTCCCACATATTTCATCATCTTTGTTTTATTAGTTTTAGCAATTGATTCATCTTCATTACCTTCTGCTTAGCAATATGACAGCATTTGCATATGATTCCCAGCTCTTGTATGTGAGGCCAGTGAGAATATACGCATATAAGCCTCCAGGAAAAAAAATGTCAGGAATCATTGCTATGCTTAGCAATGCCAACCTCCATGTTTCTCACCAACATCATGTTGAACAAGAAGAGTATTCGTTGAAACGTTGTCTCTCTCCAGTGTACATTCAATAAGCAATCGCAGTATAGAAAGAAAAACACACAATGAGAACAATCATACTTGTCAGCAAAAGAGTTAGAAAAATAATTAGCAAGCTTTACTCTTCTTCTTCTATGCCGTAGGTGGCAATATCTTTGCTGCTTCAGCATTTGGCTCAGCTATTATATATACAACAAAATGGGAACAACCTTCAAGTCTCAATTGAGATCAAGCACAAAAAGATCTAAACTGATTAAATCATTGACACACGAAATATCCAAACACCATTTTGAACTAACAAGTAACAATAAAGTTAAAAGTGTTCAATTATTTATAGAACTAGAATCGATGAAAGCCATTTATGTTATGAAAAATGAACTATATGATTGTATAAAAAATCAAGAAATTTTTTATATTTAAATTTTTTTTTTTACCACACGTACTCTTGGTTTTCCAACATCATCTTGAGCTGATATTATTTTCTCATCATCCATAAAAATATGTAACTTTATTACTATAACAATCAACCATAGCTAGAAAATTAGATGACCAGATTCTCATCAAACTGAAATATATGTATCACCATTTATGATAATCCCCACTACTACCCTACGAGTCTCATATCCTAGTCCACTAGCAAATTTTGGCATAATCCTTGGGGTTAAATAAAGGCCACAAGATCAGCACAGAAGTTCAAACATGGAACATGGTCAAGCCAATCCTAGTCAATGAAGTCATTGCATTTTCTACATATTTAAACCATATAAATAAACCACATACAGGGACTGTTCGGCTTCCAAGAAACCATAAAAATCATGATTTCAATAACAACATATTTTAATCCAAAATCATTCAAATCGATAAACACATGTCCAATTCATTATAGGCAATATATTCCAAATAATTTCTCAAATAAAACTCACAGGATAAGTATAAAAATTTCAGAATATGACATCAGGCTATCAATCTCAATAACCTATATATCCACTCATATTTTAGCAGCATTGAAAAATTTCAATAAACAGTTAATAGTCATTAATTAAATTATAAATATATTTAAACATTTTCCTACAGCTTCTTGAAATTGTTGACAATTTTAAATAATCATCTCTATACATTAACATTCATTTCATCATTGCCTATTCTAAAAGTTCAACAGCTTCATCAATCTTATAGTCTCATCCACACTTATTTTTAGCATAAATGATATTATCAAAATTATTTACTCAAACATGTATATTCAAATACTGTAGATACATTGACAAAATAAAATAAGTCATGCAACATATACACCAAATGTTTTTTTTAAAAAAATCAATTCCAAAACATCAGCATGACTGTTACCACATGAAAGTTGTTACTTCATGAATGTGCTTATAAAACTACAGCAAAAGAGCTGAGATATAAGGAATATCATAAGCATACCAACAGAAAATCTATTAAAATATACAATATCACAAGGTTGAACATCTAAAGAATAACCATGTATATATTTTTTCCTGTAAAAGCTTAATTCAAAACAACACTCTGCATGATGCAAACATCGAATATTCTAATTTCATGAAGTATGAATATTTGTCGGAACTCAGGATATAAAATATGTTAAAGCCAATTATCTCACAAGCCTATCAATTCCCTTAAAATTCATTTCATACATAATTTACTTATAATTGCAACATAAGAACAGTAACAAACATAACATAAGTAAACATGGCAGATTGATTTCGTCTTAAAATTGTTGGAACAATTTTGCACAAATATGAAATATATTATGAGTTACAGAACAATGTTACCGTACACCTGGAAATTAAGAAATCAACTGGGTTGAGTCGCGGATCAGTTCGCTCTCTTTAAGACGAATTCGCGACTCTGCCCAAGAAACTGTGCTTGCAGTAATCAGCCCCGTCGTCTCCAGGATAAAACAGCCCAGAAAAATTTATGTCTCAATCGGTATGCACAAAAATCCGATTGGTACACTCACACCCAACACAAAAAGTAATTTGCTCGGAAACTATAAAAACAACAGTGAGGTTATCGGCTTTGAAATTGTTGGAAACAGAAAAAAAAATTTGCTGAAGAAATTTTTTTTTCTCTCTCGGCTTACAAAAATATTTTCTCTCGGCTTGTAAGAATATTTGCTTTCTCTCCACTTATTTTGCTTGCTGTTTCTGTTTTTATTTTAATGCAACATGTATTATATTACACAAAAAATATATATATATACACATATCTTTTTTTTTTTTAAATAAAATTTTCTCCAAAAAGATATATATAAATACATCCAATTAATTTTTTTTTTGTAACTTCTCCAATTAAAACTTTTGTAACAACAATTTAAATTTCAAAGCATATAACTCCAATTTTTAATTGAAATTCACATGTTACAACAATCTTAATTTAAAAAAAATGTAACTCCATTTTTTATTTAAATTCACATTTATAACCGTGCTTGCATTCGAATCCTCGATGTGGTCTCTGAAATAAACAAAGAGACAAAATATAGCATTAACAAAATTGCGAATAATGAAAACAAACCTCAGGTTACATGAACTCAAGACACTATTACAATCAAATTTTGTAAAATCTTGTAATTTCTTTAATGATAAGAAACACATATAATTGGGCAAATGGACCGAACTTTGAAAAATCCTCTTAGTTTATTAATGCTTTCAAAATTTTAGAAAAATCCAGTTTCTTAAATTTTGAATTGATACTCTTATTGTGTTTTACTAAATACGAACTTAAAGAAACAAACTTAGAATTATAGAAAACGTTTCAAAACCCTTTTCCATTTGCCCACCCTAAAATGCAGTTACGGGGAGCCTGAGCCAACATCCACCACAACAACATATTCAACAAAACACAAAAAGAAAATTATGTCAGTCGGTAAAGAAGAGAAAAGATAGGGAAGGTCTTGTTGTAAATTCTCTAAATATATAGTTTAAGCGTAGGAGAGACATGTCCCTTAAAAAGTGCCTTATGGGAAAGACACAAGTTAAATGGACATGTCCTATAAATTGGAAGAACACAACTCTAGGCCCTAAAAGACATAAAGAATTGGTATAACCTTTAGGACGGTTACACCCTAAGCCAAATGGTGCCCACAAAGGCACAATTCCATACCTATATAAGGGGGGCTTAGGTTTATTCTCTCTAATCAGAGTTTCCTACATTTTACAAGTCTTCATTTAGAACAAGTGAGTCAAGTTAAGAGAGAGTTTTCAACCATTTTATCCTTGTTAAAGTTCTTGTTAAAGGAGTGCCCCTTCTACAAGAAGCATCCAAGTAATCATGAGAGAACGTTAGCCACAAAACCATTCATACAGCACCGAGGCGGGGCTAATAAGTTCTTAAGGACAGAGGCAACTCGACTTGGATCTCAGTTTCGTCATCATCTTCTACATTTTCCAGGTTTTTCTATGTTTATGGTTTATATTCATTTTGACATATTAGTATACAATTGATTGATTGATGCATGTTAATTTCGTTTGATAGTACTTATTTACCAACAAGTCTCACCATCTTCATTCAGCTTTCTTAGCAGTTGTGCCCTAGTGGGAAGGGCATACATCCTTGCAGCAAAACACCTATTACCAATTTCACATCAATTACAATATGCTTAGATTTTAGCTTGTATAGAGATATTACCAGGGGTTTAAACACCTACATAGTAATTGAATTATAGGGTAACTGAGATTGCAGATGACAAACAATATTCGTCAAGTATCGGAGGGAGAAATGCTCCCAGCGCTGTGTTCCAATAACACGAAATACAATCAGAACTATCCTAGGCATCTCAAATAGTACATTTAAGTTTCCATCCCAAGTAGTCACTGTTATATTCGAGTCTTTCTTCGTGAGCTCATTTTCTCTGAAAATGGCTTGAATGAAAGTAGAATGGGGTTCGTAGGGACTCTTTATTCCCTAACTTTTGGGGCTTTTTCATCTTGGTTTTAATTTAGTGCTTCAATTTTGTTGGGTAGAATCTGAGTTTGTAAATTTTTGAGTAAAGTATAAAAATTAGGTGATGTTTTGGGAAACAATAGAATTTTCAAAAATCTCCATTTGTACAAAAACCAGGTTGTTAAGATGGAAACTGAAGAGCTGATCCGGAAACGTAGCTCTATTTCTTTGAAAGAAGAGGAAGAAGATAAAGTTATCATTGTGGGGGATATGAAGACCAAAGGGCAGCGAATGTTGTAATTCACCGATCACTCTAGAGAGTATTTTGAGGAAAAACCGAATCCAATTCTATTACTACAAGAATAGATACAAAGTTTACAAATGAAACTTAAGAAAAAAAAAACCCTCACTCTCTATGTTTACAACTCTTTGGGATGCTTTTAAGCTCACTGGAAGGCCTCTATTTATAATACAAAATTTGTACAATTTTTCAACATGTGAACAATAACCCACCATTCACTCCACCGGAAGTTTGATGTTTGTTTCTCCAAAATTCAAAGCCACCTAAAGTTTGCATGGTAGCTTCTTCCTTGTGCATGGCAGTTGACTGGCAACTGAAACTGAAGCTTCATGGTAGCTTCCTCATGTAGGTCATGCATGTGTAGCTGGACTTCATTCATTACAATTCTCCCCCTCCAGCTGCATCCGAAACAATCATCATCTGACAGCTATCCCGGCTATGTCTCTGCACAACTCTAACTTGTCTCAGGTAACCACTTTCGTTAACATGTCGGCTGGATTCTCATCTGTATGGATCTTCACTAGTCTTAGCAGTTGTTGATCCATCACCTCGCGTATCCAATGATAGCGAATATCAATGTGTTTCGTCCGGGAATGATACATTGAATTTTTGCTCAAGTCCATAGCACTCTGACTGTCGCAATATATCTTGTATTCTGTCTGCTTGATCCCTAACTCTTGGAGAAAACGCTTTATCCACAATATTTCCTTTCCTGCCTCAGCTATAGCGATGTACTCAGCCTCTGTTGTGGATAATGCAATACACCTCTGTAATCTTGACTGCCATGACACAGCTCCCCCTGTAAAAGTGTAGATGAAACCTGATGTAGATTTCCTACCATCAAGATCTCCTGCCATATCTGAATATGTATAGCCTTCCAAGATCATATCAGCTCCCCCGTAACACAGATGAAACTTCGATGTACCCTTGAGGTACTTGAGAATCCATTTGACTGCCTCCCAGTGTTGTTTTCCAGGGTTAGAGAGAAAACGGCTCACTACACCCACTGCGTGTGCAATATCTAGCCTGGTACATACCATTGCATATATAAGGCTTCCAACAGCTGAAGAATATGGTATTGCTGACATTTCCTCTATCTCTTTCTTGGATGAGGGGCACGAACTCTTGCTCAATTTGAAATGGTGCGCTAGCGGAACACTGACTGATTTGGCTTTCTGTATATCAAACCTCCTGATAATCTGTTCAATATACCTCTCCTGTGAAAGCCACAACTTCTTGTTCTGTCTGTCACGAATAATTTCCATTCCCAAAATCTGTTAAGCTGGTCCTAAGTCTTTCATGTCGAAAGCCTTGGAGAGTTCCTTCTTCAGCTGGCTGATCTTCGCTGCTTCTTGTCCAACAATCAACATGTCATCTACATATAGTAGAAGAGCAACGAAATTTCCATTTGGAAACCTCTGGATGTATACACACTGATCTGCTGCAGTTCTTTTGTAGCATTGACCCACCATGAATGAGTCGAACTTCTTGTACCACTGCCCCGGTGCTTGCTTGAGCCCGTACAAGCTCTTTTTCAGCTTGCAAACAAGGTTTTCTTTTCCTGAAACCTTGAATCCTTATGGCTGCTCCATGTAGATTTCTTCATTCAGATCACCATGATGAAATGTTGTTTTAACATCCATCTGTTCAAGCTCCAAGTTCAATCTGGCTACCAATCATTAGGATGACTCGGATTGAAGCCATTTTTACCACCGGTGAAAAAATCTCATCAAAGTCAATTCCATTTTTCTGTAGGAATCCTTTGACAACTAGCCGAGCTTTGTGTTTCTCCACTTTTCCGCTGCCATCTTTCTTGAGCTTGAACACCCATTTGTTCTTCAATGCCTTCATTTCATGTGAGAGCTTGACTATCTCATAAGTGTTGTTTTTCTGCAGAGATTCCATCTCATTCTGCATTGCGTGCAGCTATTTGTCTTTGTCTTTATGAGATACCGCTTCATTGAAGGTTTCTGGCTCCCCATCGTCAATAAGCAGAATATATTCTGATCTTGAGTATCTGGCTGATGGAATCCGGCCTCGCTCATATCTTCGTACTGGTGGTTCTGGCTGTCTGTTGTCATCCAGATCTGTGGATGATCCCGAAGCCTCTGATGGAGCAGGCTGCAGCTCCCTCTGCTCAACACCTCATTCCTCCTCTGGTTCTGCTTCTGGCATGTCTTGCACCTCATCATCATCTGTGGCTACTGGTGTTGGTGCTGGGGTTGTGTCTGGATTTGCATCGGCATTGTCGGCACTGGTTTTAGAAGGCATCTTGGGTTTTTCAATGTCTTCTATTGTCTGGTCTTCAAGAAACACTACATCCCTGCTTCTGATAACCTTCCTTCCTTCGGGTCCCATAGCCTGTATCCAAATTCCTCGTCTCCATAGCTTATGAAGATGCATTGAGTAGTCTTTGCATCGAGCTTCTGCCTGAGCTCATTGGATACATGTACAAATGCTAAACATCCGAATATTCTGAGGTGAGAATATGAAGGATTCTTACCAGACCACACTTTCTCCGGAATCTCAAAATTCAACGGTACAGATAGTGATCTGTTGATCAGGTAGCAGACGGCACAAACAGCTTCTCCCCATAATGGCTTTGGCAGCTTAGCTATGCTAATCATGCTTCTGACTTTCTCCATAATGGTGCGGTTCATCCTTTCAGCGACACCATTGTGTTGTGGGGTCGTAGGACAATCCTCTCGTGTCGAATGCCGTGGCTTCCGCAGTAGGCATCGAACTCCCTAGAAGTGTATTCACCTTCATTGTCTATGCGAAGACACTTCAGTTTCTTCCCTGTTTCACGCTCAACCATGGCATGGAACAATTTGAAATAGTCTAGGACCTGATCCTTTGTTTTCAGAAAATATACCCACACTTTCCGAGAAACATCGTCAATGAAAGTCAGAAAATATTTATTATGGTGAGTTTACCTCCAAGGGACCACATACATCAGAGTACACCAGACTGAGTAACTCTGATTTCTTTGTAGAAGAGAAATTAAAAGAGACTGTGTTGCTTATCGAATAGACAGTTGTTGCAAGGATCCAGAGCTGCATTTTTGGAGACATAGATTAGATCCTTCTTTGTCAAGGTAGACAACTCTCTTTCACTCATGTGACCGAGTCTCTGGTGCCACAGATTTTGAGAAGCCTCCGGTTCAGCTACATTGAGACTTTCTGCACATATCTTCACATGAGTCTTGTATAGAGTTCCACAGATGTGTCCTCGGGCGATGACCATGACACCTCTTATCATCCTCCAAGTGCCATTACTGAAGTGTCTAGCATAACCCTGTTTGTCAAGGGCTACCCCCGAGAGTAAATTGAGCCGAAAGTCTGGAACATGTCTGACTTCCTTCAGGGTTATTGTATACCCTGCATTTGTCTGCAACTGTATTTCATAAATTCCTACTATCTGAGAAGAATTGGTATTCCCCATCTTCACTGCTCCAAAGTCTCCTACTTTGTATGTTGTGAAAAAATCCCTGTGAGGAGTGACGTGGTAGGATGATGCAGTATCTACCACCCATTCGACATCATGAGTTGCGGTGTGAATGCATGCTTCTTCCTGGCCGGAGCATATAACTACATCTACCATGGTAACTACTAGTGTCTCCTCATCATTCTTCTTCGGCTGGTTATTGCCTTGTCCCTGCTCCCGTTGTAGTTTCTGGCAATTTTTCTTTAAGTGGCCTTCAATGCCACAGTGGAAGCATTTGTATGTCTTTTTCCCGTCCTTGGATTTTCCTTTGCTTTTGCTTCTGCCTCTCCTCCCATCTTGATGTTTCTCCTGTTGTCTTCCTCGCTGCTCCGAGACAAGGGTTTCTGTTTGATCTGAGCCCACGTCTTTTCTTCTGGCTTCTTCATTTGACAGGGCATCCTTTACCATAGGCATGGTAAGTTTGCCCCTTGGAGCTGAGTTGCTGAGAGTAACCACCAGAGTCTCCCAGCTATCAGGAAGAGAACTGAGTAGCAAGAGGGCTTGAACTTCGTCTGCCAGTTGCATGTCTACTGCAGACAACTGGTTCACCAGACTTTGGAACTCGTTGGTGTGTTCTGCAACGGAAGTTCCACTCCGTAGCTTCAGGTTCACCAAACGCCTCATGATTAAGGCCTTATTCCGAGTTGTTTTGGCCTGGAACATGTCTTCCAATTTCCTCCACATTTCATAAGCATTTGTGTCATGTGCTACGTGATAGAAGACACTGTGACCGATCCACTACCTAATTTGACCTAAAGTTCTGTTGTTGAGTTTATTCCAATCATACTCCTTAACAGACTCTGATTTCACTCCCTTTAACTCAATGACATCAAACAAATCTTTGCAATGCAAAAAATCTATCATCCGAGGTTTCCAGAGGGAGTAATTAGTTGCAGCCAGTTTAATCATTGCACAAGAAGGGGAATCTTCCATTTCCATTTTAAGTTTTAAAGTTTAAAATGAAAATAGGTTAAAATCGGGGCTGAATTTCACAAATCGGAAGTCACTGTTGCGTCCGGAACGGTCGAAAATGGTGGAATAGACACTTCGTTGGTCTAAATCCGACACATGGGCTGATTTATAAATTCCTAAAAGTTCTGGTGCAAAACTGTAAATTTCAAAACTTCATGGGGCTAAATAAAATTTACCAGGCTGCTGATGTGTCAGCTGATGTGGCAGTGGTGACGTGGCAGATGACGTGGCAGTGATGACGTGGCAGATGTGGGACCTGCTTAATGACGTGGCAGACACGTGGCGCTGATGTGGCGGATGACGTGTCGATGACGTGACTGGCTGACGTGTAAAGCTGACGTGGCTGTAGGGCTAACGTGGCGCCACGTGGTCGTCTTCTTCCTCTAGACACACGTGTGGTGCGTGGCGAGAGTGGGCTTCACTCTTCCAGAGAGTGACGAAGCGTGCGGGCTCCTCGGATGTCCATTTGATCGCCGAAAAATACCGCTGAACTCGTCTCGACGAGAGCTATCTGATGGTATGCTTGAAAATAATTTGTGACAATTTTACCGGAACTCAAATTTTCCGAACCAAGCTCCGCTCTTCGGTTTTACGACCCCAAAGTAGAACCAAAGCTCTGATACCACTTGTTGTGATTCACCGATCACCCTAGAGAGTATTTTGAGGAAAAACCGAATCCAATTCTATTACTACAAGAATAGATACAAAGTTTACACATGAAACTTAAGAAAAAAACCTCTCACTCTCTCTATGTTTACAACTCTTTGGGATGCTTTTAAGCTCACTGGAAGGCCTCTATTTATAATACAAAATTTGTACAATTTTTCAACATGTGAACAGTAACCCACCATTCACTCCACTGAAAGTTTGATGCTTGTTTCTCCAAAATCCAAAGCCACATAAAGTTTGCATGACAACTTCTTCCTTGTGCATGGGAGTTGGCTGGCAACTGAAACTGAAGCTTCATGGTAGCTTCCTCATGTAGGCCATGCATGTGTAGATGGACTTCATTCATTACAGCGAATGTTAGCGGAATCATTGGTGGGTAAAGTCCTTCTTACAAGAGGAGTAAACATGGAAGGATTCAGAGCTGCAATGCAGCAAATTTGGAAGACTGTAAGAGAGGTAAAGATTGAAAGTCTGGGAGATAATATTTTTCTGTTTAAGTTTGCTTCGGAGGCAGATAAGCGGAGGGTACTTGCTGGAGGGCCTTGGCACTTTGATAGAGCATTGATTGTCTTAGAGGAGCCTTTGGGCATAGGAGATATACTAAAACAGCCTTTCACCCATGCTTCTTTATGGGTTCAGATCCACAACATTCCCATTATATGTATGAGTAGAGAAACAGTCGAAAAGATAGGAGAGAAGATTGGTAAGGTAGAAGAAGTTCACACAAATATGGCTGGTGAGTGCTTGGGCAAATTTGTTAGAGTTAGAGTATCAGTAAATGTGTCGAAACCTTTGAAGAAAATGGTAGTTTTGGAGCAGGAAGATGGGGATAATATTATACTACCAATCTTGTATGAAAGGTTACCAGATTTCTGCTTCTGCTGTGGATGTATGGGCCACCAGTACCGAGAATGCCCATTGTTCAAAACACAACCTAAAGAGGGATTCGCTTATGGAGTTTGGATGAGAGCTGCTTCTCAAGCTGAAAGAACAAAGCAGAATCGTGAAAGGGAAAGATGGAATAGGGAACAGTGGAGGAAAGATAATGCTGCAGAAGAAGCCGGACATGATGGAAACCACCAGATGCAGTGTTTTCCCGATCACTTGCCGATGCAAAATGGTACTGATTCATCTTCCAAAGGAGATACGACAAAAAAAGATCCGCCAACAAACTGCAATGTAACAGAGGGTGATGACGTGTCAGTAGCTAGATGAGACATAGGTCTGTGCCAGCATGGTCTAGGAAAGGACAACCACAGTGATGTAGCTGGTGGGAAAAAAGAGGCATACAGGCTGGACGTTGTGGCGGGAAAGGTAAAAGACAAGGAAATTGGAAAAAATACTACTTTGAGGTTAATGGGCCCTGTAAGCCCAAGAAAGATTGGTATGGGAAGTCTTAGGCAAGACCAAGAAAAGACTGGTCAAGACCAAGAAATTTTCTGGAATGGGAGCTATTATTAGAGACTGGAATGGTATGATTATAGCGGCAGGCAGTAAAGTGTCGAAATTCTGTGGAAACGTGCTCTATACGGAAGCTGAGGCAGTAAGATGGGGTATGCAACTAGCGGAACAGGTAGTGCTGGTTTCGATTGTTGTGGAATCAGATGTTCAGGGGGTTGTAGATCTAATTAACAATAGGAGTAGCAATATTACAGAAGTGTCTTGGGTAATTTCTGATATTGAGGATGCATGTAGACATTTCCAAAGTTTTAAATGTTCTCATGCATCCGGAAATTTTAATGTTGTGGCCCACTCTTTAGCTAAGTTAGCAATCCAAAATGTTGAAACAATTGTATGGTTGGATTCATTTCCAGCAGAAATCATGTACCTTATCCTTAATGGAGGTTAGCGACAAGTGTTACTTTCTTTTCAAAAAAAAAAAAGTTTCCATCCCATGTTAATTCAGTTCAATCAGAAGTGTCCTTTTTCGAATCACTCAGTCTAGGACAAACCTGAAAAAATGCTTTTTCTGGCAAAATGAAACAAGGGCAATACAGTCTCAACCATATTATAGATCAATGATATCTCAAAACCTCATAGCCCAAAATTTAGCACTCATAAAATTCAATGGTATTACCTACTTCCTCATATATTTATCTTCAATCTTGTGATAGTGGATACGTGATAGCAATTCTATATAGCACACAAACGCACGTATCGTAAAAATAATATATAAAGATATCGATCCCATGAAGAATTGTTATTAATGTCAAATACTAAATTGTCTCAACTCTAATCTTATCTAGACTAACGATTATGAAGGAAGACGTATTAACTAACAAACTAAAGTAAAAGCAAAGTAAATATATAATAAACACACGAAAATAATAAAATAAAAAATACCTAAGATCACAGTTTCCCACAACATTTCCTTAAATCTTTCTCCTCCTTTCACTAATCAAATATAATGAATTATTAACCTAGAACACGAAGTTATCTACAAGCCTCTTCCGATGGTCGAGTAAAAACGTCCAACTTAGTTCAATTACCTGTATTCCTACGATAATTAATCTAAGTCGAACTCATTACGATCAGGTTCTAATTATGGCTACGCATGCCCTGCAAGTATATTCATATCCTGCACGAAAATCGATTTTATGAATACGATCACGCATTATCGATTCCTAAAGCTAAACCAAAATTTTAATTTTCAAGTTCGTTAGGGTTTACCACAACTATCCTATTATTGGCTAAGCATTAAAATAAATTAAGCAAAGAGAATGATAAACGATCCACATAGAAGTTCACAAAGCAATCATAAAATAGATTTAATTAATAAATGTTCATTTTGGGTTTCATTGCAATCCTAAAACAAGATCTAGTTAATGATGAAGAAGATAAACAAAATCATCATGGTATTCAACATAATAAACAACAAAGAATGGATAAAGAAAACAAATCATAAAGGTTGTCAATCTTCACTTTCTAAATTCTTCAATCTTTTATTCTTAATCCTTATTTGATATTCTTATTCTTGGTTGTTCTTGAATGATTGCTATGTTTAGAGAGTTTTTTGGCCTCAAAAGAGGCTTATTTTCCTCCCAAAAAAATATAAGTGAAGTAACCCTGGAGTTCCCCTTATATAGATATCATAAAAATCAAGTTTCCTATTCAATTTTGGAGTTATCACATTGATGGCGCGCCACAAAAGTCTTAGTGGAGTGCCACAGACCTTTTCCAACTCTCTAGAACGATTTTGATCTGCTTAGTGGCACACCACAAATTTGTTTGTGTCGCGCCACAACTGACAATACAGAATTATCAATTTCAAGCTCGATTTTAGCCAAGAATGAGTCTGATTCAGTCTTCGACATAAACTACAAAATTGTAGATAATTGAGTCTTCTTTCCAATGCAACTTGAATCACCTCATTTTAACATCACATGAGAAAATTATGGCCAAAATACTAACAACTGCACAAATTAGGAAATCATTGGTATAAATTGGGAATTTCGAGTTTTTACTCAGTTTTACCCAATTCTTCATATAATGCATCATAAACAATAAAAAATAAATATTAGTGCATGTAACATATTTAAGAACGTAATTTAAGGACAAATCAATGATAAATATACCTGAAAAGTGTATATTTTAGGTACTCATCAATATGCACGTGTTTGCTAAATGGCAGGTACAACTTTTTTCGAAGATGTTTAATCCTAATTTCCTATCATAGGTGCTCACACCTCATATCCGCAGTTAACATTAGATTGAGATAATTAGACTAATCGAACCCACAATTCACTTAGATCCAAGCCTTGCTCTTTTTTTTTTTGTTTCAACCATTACAAACGAAGCTTCAAGGTTGCTTAGAAAAGAAATCCAAATTGAGAATGAAAGTTGATGAACATATCATAATGTCTTCACTAAGTTTTCATTGCTTATAATTATAACAACTCAAGTCAATACATACCTCTGCCAGTCTGCCTACACTGAATATGAACTAAAACCAACTGAAGTGTGTCATCATTGACTGCCAAACTTTTAAGTCAACTAAATTAAAATAGAAGAATTAAAAATTCCTTCTATTTCTCGATCAATCATAGCTTCTAGGGTAAAAAAAAACTTCAATGCCTCTGCAAGATCATAAACCTGTTATTATTCCTCGCTCAACAATCAAAACACTCCAAAAAATCTTTCATGTAAACATATTAACATACAAATAAAAACTAAGTACTTAAAAAAAATAAGTTGACTATTCAATTAGTTGCGAGAAAATTAAACTGAGTCCTTCAAATGAAAAATGAAAATAATCAGCTCTAATGAAAATAATAAGCTCTAAGTAGCTTCAGTAGACTAAAGAAGATCATAAAAACTATGTAAATATTTAAATTATTTAAATTATTAAGGAAAATGTAAAATGTGAAGCCCTCTTTCACCCGTTGGATGGGTGACACATGGATCAATCTCTGCCGTTACTTTCAATACATATTTTGCTCACCATATATAATGGATGCTAGGGTTGAGTAAAGGTAGAAAAAAATATTTTTGCTTCTCAGATTTCTCCTATTCTTGTTTTTGCTATTTGTTCTTTCATTGAGCCAAATTCCTAATCCAAGTTTGTGTGATCTTCAATTGTGAGTTGAGATTGACACTATTAGAGATTAGGGTTTATCTTGTGATTGTTCTGTAATTTGGGGAAATTGTTGTTGTAAGCTTCTTCAAGATTCTTGTGTAATCTTGATATTAATTAGTGCAGTGAGCTTCTGATTTCCGGAGTTCAACGTGGATGTAGTCTGAAATTTTTTCAGGCGAACCACGGTAAAAATCTTGAGTGTGGATGATTTCTGATTTTGTTTTCTGTTCTGAAAATCGATTTGGGCATTTGGATTGCATTCAAAAATCAATTATGGGCGTGTAAGTATTACAGTGATATCAGAGCTTGTTAAAAAATAAAAGAGATCAAGATTGGACGAAGATAAAAATCCCTAGGTTTGTCGACCAAGACTCTGTGCTGCCAAAGAAAGAGCCGAACAAGATCTTTCCAATTAAAGTCCTCTCTTTCTCTCAAACATCCAATCAATACACCAAGCCGATTGAACAAAGACCCTTGCTGAGTGAAGAACAAAACTGACTATTACATCCCTGTGCTGATTGGCGACTCATCCCTGCGAAGTCACAGACCTGATCTTTGATTGAATTACCGTTCAAGATCCCTAAGGCAGCCATTGAGAGTGTTGCCGACCAATCTGAGTAACAGAAAGTGTCGCCGATCGATCTGAGTTGCAGAGGGTGACGCCGATCAATCTGAGTCGCTGTTTTTCATTTTCTTGGGTTGAAGATCAAATCTGATCGACGACCAAGATCTGAGACTGGACGACCAAACGTCTGAGTTGTCGAGTGAAGGGCAGAGTTGCCGTGACCAAGAAAGGAGTGCCGATTAGGGTTTCGAACTGAAGATCTCAAGTCAGTCGACCAAGAAATTTGCTGAGTGAATGGCAGAGTTGCCGTGACCAAGAAAGGGGTGCCGAATTAGGGATCTGAGTTGCAGACCAAAACCCCTGTTGCCGAGTTTACTGTCACAGATCAGTGCTGCCGAATCAGGAAATTGAGTTGCTAATCAAGATTCTGGTTGCCAAACTAAAATTTTGGGTTAAAAACAAAAATGTCGACAATCAAACTCGACATTGGCATCTTTGACGGGAAAGAGGATTTTACCACTTGGAAAAGGAAAATGAGAGTATTGATATCTCATCATAAGGTGGTCTTGGCGTTGGAACCTGACGCAGAAAAATGGCCAAAGATGGAAAAGGATGTGAAGGCCGAAATTTTGGAAGAAACATACAACCTGATTTTCCTTCACCTTGGCGATTCGGTAATAAGGAAGGTTGACGGAATGGACACTGCCATCCAACTCTGGGGTAAACTCGAATCCCTTTATTCTGTTATTTCTGCTCCAAATTTAGTTTTCTTGAAAGGAAATTTGTTTAACTATAAGATGGACATAAATAAGTCTATAGATGATAACCTGGATGAATTCACGAAAATGACTCAAATCCTTAAAGGATTTGACCAAGCTTTAGGAGATTCTAGCGAAGCTATGATTCTATTAAATTCACAACCTGAAGAATATAGTGTCGTAAAGAACTCACTGCAGTACACTTGTACCTAGGCTAGACTTGGTAATATCTGGGATAAGGGCTAGAGAGTTAAAACTGAGAACCAGTAGGAGAGGTGGAACGAACCTCTTCGTGAAAGGAAAAAATGACAGGAAATATAGTGGGCAGAATAATAATCCATCAAATAATCAAGAACCTAAATGGAAGAAAAAAAATAAAAATGATAAGAATAAGAACAATGGAAAGAAGTGCTATCATTGTGGAAAGAGGGACACCTTAAAAGGAATTGCTATAAATTCCTTAGGGAACAGAAGAATGAAGGCATCGCCACTGTGGCTGCCGAGAAGGGGTCGATTTGCCTTTCAGAGGCATTGACCGTGTCTAGTGATCATATTAGCAGAGAGTGGATATTGGACTCAGCGTGCTCCTTTCACATGAGTCCCTATAGGGACTGGTTTATCAATTTTAGAAATTTTGACCATGGGTCGGTTTATATGGGAAATGACAATACTTGTAGGATACAGTGAGTTGGGGACATAACGCTCAAACTTCATGATGGTAAAATTAGGATCCTTACTGATGTTAGATATGTACCTGATTTAAAACGGAACTTGATATCACTTGGAGCTCTAGATGAATTAGGTTTCACATATAAAGCTCACCAAGGAAACATGTACATATCTAAGGGTAAGAAACTAATCCTAACTGGCATAAAAAGAAACGGACTGTATGTTTTAAATGGACACCATGTATTCTCAGAAAAACTCATTTCTGCTCTAACTTCTAATGTTGATATGACTAATATATGGCACTTGAGACTTGGTCACATTGGCCAGAAAGGCATGCAAGTACTCAACAAGCAGGGACAATTCAGAAAGGACAAGTTGAAGCCACTAGAGTTTTGTGAGATCTGTGTGTTGGGCAAACAGCACAGACATAGCTTTCCAACTGGAATACACTTGTCAAAAGCCAGCCTGGAGTATCTACACTGTGATCTATGAGGACCAGCCAAGGTCCAGACACATGAGGGTAAGAAATATTTTCTCTCTATTGTTGATGATTACAGTAGGAAGGTATGGATATTCTTGCTAAAATCAAAGGATGAAGCTTTGGTAAAGTTTAAAGAATGGAAAGTCTTAGTAGAAAATCAAACTAGTAACAAAGTGAAAGTCTTGAGAACAGATAATGGGTTAGAATTTTGTAATACTGAGTTTGATCAATTTTGTACTAATGAAGGTATCCTGAGACATAGGACTGTGAGAAACACCCCTCAACAAAATGGAGTTGCGGAAAGAATGAATAGAACCCTATTAGAAAAGATAAGATGCCTGTTATTCTCATCCGAACTTCCAAGGTCCTTTTGGGGTGAGGCACTCAATACCGCTACACATCTTGTAAATCTTAGCCCTAATAGTTCAGTCCAGTTTAAGAGCCCCGAAGAAATCTGGTCTGGTAGAACACAAAAGCTTGCCCACCTTAGAGTGTTTGGCTGTGAAGCTTATGCTCATCAGTCCATAGGAAAACTTGAACCAATGTCAATTAAGTGTGTTTTTTTAGGATATCAAGAAGGGACAAAATGGTATAGGCTATGGGAAATGGAGTCACATGGAGTCAAAATTATAGTTAGTAGGGATGTTATATTCAATGAACTTTATTTTCCATGTAAATCCACTAACAAGAATGCAGATGCCTTAGAAAAAGGATCTAGCAGATTTTGATCTTGCAGGTGGAGCTCAGATGCAGGTGGAGCTCAGATGCAGGTGGAGGACCACTGATCAAGTTGGTGACTGGCCAGACACAGAGACATCTGAGGACGCCCAACCTAGGAGTAGTAATCCGGAAGAAAATAGAAATGAAGTGACTGAGATGCAAGAACAAAGTGAAGAGGACACAATAGATCAATTGGATCAAAATCAGCTGAATGAATCATATGAGCAACACGATGAAACACCACAAGACACATTGACAAACTACCAGCTAGCAAGAGACAGAAGTATGAGGCATGTAAGACCTCCTACCAGGTATGATTACTCAACCAATGATTTATATTTCTGTGCATTAATATCAAGTCATGAAATAAATAAAATAGAGCCTGCTAGCTTAGGAGAGGCATTAAGGTCTACCCATAAACATGAATGAGAAGCGGCCATGAAAGAAGAGATGTCTTCTCTTAGGAAAAACCAAACCTGGACTTTGGTTCCTAAACCTAAAAACCAGAAGTTGGTTGAGTGTAAATGGTTGTTTAAGGTCAAAGAAAGACTACTGTCTAGTGACCCTATTAGGTTTAAAGCCAGACTTGTAGCAAAAGGATTTACTCAACGGGAATGGGTAGACTATAATGAAATTTTCTCACCTGTAGTTAAATTTAAAATTATTAGAATGATGTTAGCTCTAGTAGTTCAATATAACATCGAACTGGAACAATTGGATGTAAAAACTGCTTTTTTTTCATGGAGAGTTAGAAGAGAAAATTTACACGTCTCAACCTGCAGGTTTTATGGATAAAAACCATCCTGAGTATGTTTGCCTGCTCAATAAATCTTTATATGGTCTTAAACAGTCACCTAGGCAATGGTACAAAAGATTTGATACGTTTGTGCTTAGTATTGGATTCGTAAGGAGTAAATATGATAGTTGCTTCTATTTCATGCTTAATGATAACTGTCATGTATATTTGTTATTGTATGTTGATGACATGCTTCTAATCTCTGAATCAATGAATGCTATTAACAATCTTAAGAAGTAGTTGAATAGTGAATTTGACATGAAAGACCTAGGTAGTGCAAAGAGAATCCTAGGTATGACCATTGATAGAGATATAAGTAAAAATTGCCTGAAAATACATCAGTCCACATATTTACAAAAGGTAGCATCTAGGTTTGGGGTAAGTGGTTGTAAGCCCGTTAGTCAGCCTCTTGCGAGTCATTTTATTTTGTCTAAATCCCAAAGTCCTGCTAATAGGTATGAGATGATTAAAATGGAAAATGTACATTATGCAAATGCTATAGGTTCTGTGATGTATGTCATGATTAGTACGAGACCTGATTTGTCATATGCTGTATCTTTGTTGAGTAGATTTATGTCAAATTCGGGTGGTGCACACTGGAGTGCTTTGCAGTGGTTATTAAGATACATAAATACAACTGTTGATTATGATTTATGCTTTAACAAATCTAACGCTTTAGATTTGGTAGGGTACGTGGATTCTGATTTTGCAGGTGACAGAAACTCAAGAAAGTCAACTATAGCATACTATTTCACTCTTGGTGGAAATTGCATCAGCTGGAAGTCAAGTCTGCAACCATTAGTTACACTCTCAACTACCGAAGCTGAATACATAGTCATAACTGATGTGTTCAATGAAGCCATTTGGCTTCAAGGTATCTTAACCGAAATACAACAACTTCAGGGTAAGACAGTTGTGTATTCTAACAGTCAGAGTGCAATACATTTGAGCAAAAATCCAGTACATCATGAGAGAACCAAGCATGTGGATGTAAAGTATCATTTTGTGAGGGAAATCATCTCAAGTGGTAAGATTGAGATCAAGAAGGTCCCAACTGAAGATAACCCATCTGACATGGGGACAAAAATTGTGACTGCCACCAAACTCTCACACTGCATGAAGTTGTTGCATGTGGGGGTTGGCTGACCTTGCAGCCAACATGAACAATGATGGAAATAAGTGAGTTTGCTGCACCAGCTTGGCCCTAACGCATACAAATATATGGTTGGTAGTGATGGGTGTTTTCGGCTTCAAGGTGGAGATTGTAAAATGTGAAGCCCTCTTTCACCCGTTGGATGGGTGACACATAGATCAATCTCTGTCGTTGCTTTCAATACATATTTTGCTCACCATATATAATAGATGCTAGGGTTGAGTAAAGGTAGAAAAAATTGTTTTAGCTTCTCAGATTTCTCCTATTCTTGTTTTGGCTATTTGTTTTTTCATTGAGCCAAATTCATAATCCAAGTGTGTGTGATCTTCAATTGTGAGTTGAGATTGACACTATTAGAGATTATGGTTTATCTTGTGATTGTTCTGTAATTTGGGGAAATTGTTGTTGTAAGCTTCTTCAAGATTCTTGTGTAATCTTGATATTAATTAGTGCAGCGAGCTCCTGATTTCCGGAGTTCAACGGGATGTGGTCTGAAATTTTTTCAGGCGAACCACGGTAAAAATCTGAAAATCGATTTGGGCATTTGGATTGCATTCAAAAATCAATTCTGGGCGTGTAAGTATTACGAAAAAAAAAAAAAAAAAAAAAAAACTAATTTAAATAGCTTTACGAAAACGGCGCCACCTCCACATCGGAGGCATTTGAATTCACGGTTGCCGCCAGTCCTTCGAACGCCTCTGAGATTTTTCTCAGTGGTTTATCGCTTTCCAGTTCTGCCATTGTTGGATAACATCTCTTTCTCTATTTAGCTTTTTTGCTTTCTCTTCACTCTTCTCTACGCGTTGAATTTTAATTCTGGTGCCGGGTAACGAATGTTCTTTGCTGCTGATTCACGCTTTCAATTTTGTTCCCAAATTTTTTACTGGTATATTACAATTTGACCCTTCTAAATCTAACAAATGTATTTTTTTCCCTTCTTTTTCTTATCAAAATTATGATAATTTCTAAATAAAAAAAAATTCTAATCCTTATGAAAATCAAATAGGTGAGGTAATGGCTGTGGTGGTCATCATTGCTTGATGAGTAAGTATATGATGGTTGAATTTGTAACATAAGCGGTTTTGAGTTGTCTTGAGTTTTGATAAATTGTAAGCGAACTTTTTTTTAAAAAAAAATCTATCAATAAAAAAATATAAATATCATATTATATATTTAAAAGTTAGTATTTCTTTTTTAAATTTGGGGGCAAATTTTGAACTTCATCCAGCGGCTTGTGTGGACTGTCTAAGATAACATATAATATTTATTTTCCAACCAATGGTACCCTAAATGAAGATGATTACATTGACAAGTAGAATATTAATCCTGTATGTACAAAGGAAATCAAACACCTTGCCATTACTTTCCAGAAACCTTTGAAACTTATTCTGTGTTAATTCTCAGCTCCTGTTTCCATCTTTGATGCCTCAGCTGCTCTTTCAGTTTCCTTTGCTGCATCATATGAAGCATGAAGTGCCACGAAGAGATAGTAAACAAGCAGGAGAAATGTCCAGATAATGAATCTGACAAATGATGGGCCGTCAATTGAACCCATGACGAAAACATTAACAGCAATGCTAGCAGATGGCAGCCAAGGAAGCAACGGTACTCCCCATATCTTAGGCTTTCTTGCTTGCTTCACTGTCAACTGCAGCCCCAATGTTGCGAGAAACCAAATTGGAACAGTCACTGTGTAGCCAATCCATCCGTTAATGCTAGCCGCCCAATAAGCCGATGAAGCAACAGATGATCCTACGATCAACGCCAGGAAAACAATGAGCTTCCTTCGGTCACATTCTGATGACTCGCCGGCAACATAGTATCTCCTTACTAGTAGAGCAAGAGCAACAAGTGAAAAGATGAACAAGGTTGATATTGAAAGGAGGTTTGCCAAAACATCAAGGCTTGTGAAGAATGCCACAATGGAGTTTGCGACAGTCATGACAACCGTGGCATTAACCGGTGTCCCGGTTTTCTCATTGATGGCAGCAAGACACGGCGGAGCCATGTGTGTGCGGGAGATGTGAGTGAAATACCGAGCTTGTCCGATGACGTTAGCCAGCAAGACGGTGGTCATACCCTTCAATGCACCCAATGCAACAATGTACTTAGCCCAGTTCAAGCCTACGGCTTCAAATGCTATCGTAAACGGCGCATCAACATTAATCTGAGAATAAGGCTGCATCAAACACAATGTTGCTGAAAGAGCACAATAAACTATGATAGTGATCACCATTGAGCCAATTAATCCAATTGGGATATCTCTTCCAGGGTTTTTAACTTCCTCCCCTAAAGTTGCAACCCCATCAAATCCTACATAAGCAAAGAAGAGCACAGCCGAAGCTTTCAGGATTCCGCGGACGCCATTTGGAGCAAAGGTTGCATAATTTGCAGGATTAGCTTGAGTAAGGCCAGTGATGAGGATGAAAATCAAGACAAGGAGATGTATAATGGTAGCAACAGAATTGAATCTTGATGATCCTTTCATGCTTAGACATGCACCAATACAAACAGCGAAAGATACAATAACAGCAATTGGGTCTAACTGGCTGTAATCATCAGCAAATGATGATGCATGTATCCGAAAATTACTAGGATCATGATTCCACAATGTAGCAAAATAAGAAGTCCAAGACCTTGCAACACTGGCTCCAGAAACAATATACTCAAATAGAATGTTTCCAGCAGCAATATAAGCTATAAAATCTCCAAGCTCAACTCTCAAATAAGCAAAGGAGCCTCCGGCTACCGGCAACTCAACAGAAAATTCAGTGTAACACAAGACTGATAGCAATGCAGAGATACCTGAAATGAGATAAGATATAATGACGGAAGGGCCAGCAAAATTCCTGGCAGCTTCACCGGTGAGGACAAAGATTCCGGCACCCATTACGGCGCCGATTCCGAACCAAATGAGGTCCCACCAGTTTAGAGTTTTCTTCATGTCATGCTCACTACGAGCACGGATTTGATGCAGCTCAAGATTGTCATCAGATCGTGACAGCAGCCGATCTTTGAGCCTTGCCTTTGTGCTGGCCAAGGCCTTAACATAATTTCCCCAGCTTTGAAATGATTCTTCGGGTAAAAAATCTTGTTTTGTGCATACACTACATCCTCTCTTCTTGATCCCATTGGCACTGTCACTCACCATTGTTGGTTGCTGCTTAGCTTGCTCTCTGCAGAGAATTAATGACTGAAAAAGTTGAATTGGAATTTATTTTTGTTTAGAGATTTGCATTCAACACATTTAATATTTCACAGACGATTAGATTTAATTAATCATAAATTCTTATCTAATTACTAATAATTATTATTTATAAATTAAAAAAAAAATACACTTAACATCGAACTCAAAACTCAAATAATAATATCTAGACATTAATAATTATGATTTTAAAACTCAAATCGATTGATCCGATCGGTTGAATCAGAACATGATCCAAGTTTCGATCCGGGCCCTAAAAGCGGTTAGGATTTCAACCGGGCATTAACCTGCCAATTACTTAGTCTACATAATCATACTCATATTGCCAATTCACTGGAGAAAGTTTTGAATAAATATCACAATTGCAATTGCATGCATTTTAAAAAAAAAAATGCAATTTAGTACTTGCAATAATTGATGCAGTAGCATGAGGAAGTGAAAGTGAGAGAAGTAACGAACCGATGAGCTAGAGGTGTTTAGAAGAGAGATATATGATATGGCTTGTGAATGTTGATGAGAAATAGTTGCTTCATTGAGCCTTTTATATATAAGAAAAATGATAGATAGGGAGATTAAATGTAAATTAAATGAGGATTAAATTAATTATAAAGTATTGTGATTAAAAATGATTTGAGTCATTAAGTATCTCTATTTTGTGATTAGTTTTAATCTTCATTTAATTTCCTTTTAGTCTTTATATCATACCTCGATATATAATGATGATATTATTATATGAACAATGCTAGAGTTACATTGTCTGACGTAGGTGGTTCGATCCGTAGATAATTTAGGTGTTGTTTAGGTTCATTCCAAATGTAAGGACCTTCCAAAATTTATTTCCATATATTTAAGAATATTAAAAAATTTATAATTTTTTTTTTATAAAAATAATATTTTCACTTTTAAGTTTTACTATTAATTTTTATTTAAAAACAAATGTTCTTACATTATTATTTAGTTAATCAAAATTATTAATTTAGTTATGTCAAATCAACACCATTGGATTATATAAAATATTGAAATGTTTTCCATTACATAAAAATAAAAATAAAAAATATTCTTTCACCCCTTTATGGTATTCGATACTCAATATATTGGCCACACTCATCAAACTTCTATCTATATCAACAAAAATATATATCTCTCTCTATATATATATATATATTAATAAATTAATTCACTAATGTACATCCCATTGATTTTCTCTAATGTATCACTAAATAATTCATAAACTAAAATATTTACCTAATTAAATTCTACACCCTAATTTTAGGGGACTTACTCAAAAAATACATAATGGATCAATGTTGCAAGATTATCGTACTGCAAGTATAGAGTGTCAAGTTTTAGTAAAATATAAGTATGAGTGTCGAACCCACATGGATTATAATCAAACTCGCACTAAGTACTATAATTAATAAACTTAACTTTATTTAGAAACAATTTAAAATAAACTAATATTAAAACTAAAAACTAAAGAAACGAGATATCAAAACGTCTAATTAAGATAATCCAAGAAGAGAGAGATTCTAGAGTCTGATTTTACCTAGCTATCCCCTACATATTTGTCATGTCATTCAATTCTTATTCAGCTGCATTGTTTATAAGTCAAGAATCCTAAGTTATTCTAACTCCCTCTCTCGAGTGCTGAGTAAATATATTATCAATTACAGACTTCAATATCCCTATAAAAATATAGTAATTGACAATTCATTACGCTATGTGATTCTTTGTTAACGACATCAAAGGAATTATAGATTCTCCTGAACTCTATAAAATTCCTAGGTTATATTATTTAGATCCTATTCAAAATCTCATCTCTCGAGTGATAGATTCTAAACATTCATCATCTTAATTTGTGGCCAACAAATTAGAAGTATTAAACATAAGAGAATATAAATCAACTGAATTAAAACTTCATAACAATTAAATTGACAATCAACACATAGGTTCAAGCATAGGTTACATAATCCTCTAGAATAATAGAGTTAGTTTATGACTAAAGATGGAAACAATGAAAATAATGTCATGAACATATTAGAAATCATTAGAGTTTTAAGAAAGAAACTAGATGATAAAACTCGAATCGAATCTCTTCGTCTTTGAATATCACCCCCTTCGTTTCTTCTTATCTCTCTTCAATCTTCCTCTTTGGATCTCTTTAAAATATGTGTTTAGAGTCTTTATTGTGTATTTTTCTCTCCCTCTAGTGTTGGGAAGCGGTCGCGAGCGCGCAGCGGAAAATCAAGAAGAAATTATGATGCCGCTATTCATTTGCCCAATACTCATTTGTTTTGATTATTCTACAAGTCTAGGCATGTTACTGTATATATTCTAAGTATAAAACCTCATAAAACATGCAAAGAACATAAACCTAAACATGTTAACTATCATAAGAACTCTAATTAAAATAAAGAAAGAAAAAGACTTACTTGAACCGAAGACTCATCCAGTCCTCCCTCCAATCTACAAGCTTTTCTCGAACTCATCAAGCTCTTCCACGTTCCAAAGAGCCACCCAAGTGTGTGGCCTCCAAAGATTCACACACCAAAGCCAAAACTCAACGGCAAGACTACGCCTTGAGTGCACGGGTATTTTGCCCTTGGTGCTAGCCTAGGAAAATACCTCAAAATTTTTAACTCGAGGTTCCTCTAGTCAATTAGACTTAAGGATCCTCAAAATTAGTGGCTTACTCTTAAACTTTAGAGTTGCTCACTTATATAAACCCAATATATGAAAGGTTTGGTGCAAAAATTTGTGAAGAATTCTTTGGGTTTATATAGTGCTCCAAAGACAACAAAATTAATTAAGAATCTGATGTGGGATAAAAGCTAATTTAATCTTATCCATTGGATCTTAATTTAGTGGTTTAATGAGATTATAAAACCCTAATAAGAGTTTGGGCTGAATTTGATTGAGCAATGGCGCTCGTGTTGTCACAGTACATCGTGACGCCATTCTTTATCGCGGGAAGCACTTCCAGCTTCGTGATGAACTTCTTTATCCAGACTGCTTCTTTAGCTACCTCAGATACAGCAATATATTCGGCTTCAGTGGTGGAGTCCGTTGTAGTTGACTGCTTTGAGCTTTTCCAACTGACAGCACCGCCATTCAAAGTAAACAAATATCCTGTTTGCAATCTGATGTCGTCCCTATCGGTCTGAATGCTCGCATCACAGTAACCAATGACTTTCATCTCAGAACAATCTCCGTATGTCAAGAACACATCCTTAGTTCTTCTCAGATACTTGAGGATTGTTTTGACAGCTGCCCAGTGTTGCTCACCAGGATTTGCCTGATACCTGCTCGTTATGCTAAGAGTATAAGAGACATCAGCTCTTGTACATAGCATGGCGTACATGATCGATCCTATTGCTGAAGCATAATGGATCCTACTCATACGCTCTCTATCTGAAGGAGTATGTGGACATTCATTCTTAGATAATTTGATTCCATGACAGGTAGGTAAATTACCTCTTTTGGAATCTTCCATTTTGAATCTTTTCAAAACTTTATCTATGTACGTAGATTGAGAAAGTCCTAACAAATTCTTAGATCTATTACGGTATATCTTAATGCCGAGGATGTAGGCTGCTTCTCCCAAATCTTTCATGGAGAAATTCTGAGACAACCATTGATTGGTGGCTTGTATCATGGGAATATCATTGCCGATGACTAATATGTCATCGGCATATAATACAAGAAATACAACAGCACTCCCACTACTTTTCCTGTAAACACAAGGCTCTTCTACATTTTTGATGAAGTCAAATTCTTTGATTGTCTCATCAAATCGTATATTCCAACTTCCGGAGGCTTGCTTGAGTTCATAAATGGATCGTTTAAGCTTGCATACTTTATTATGATCATCCTTAGATGCAAACCCCTCAGGTTGTGCCATATAGACTTCCTCTACGAGGTTCGCATTAAGGAAGACTGTTTTGACATCCATCTGCCAAATCTCATAATCAAAGTGTGCAGTTAGTGCCAGTAAAATTCGAATGGATTTTATCATTGCAACAGGCGAGAAAGTTTCGTCATAGTCAATTCCTTGGATTTGTCTATAACCTTTCGCCACCAACCTAGCCTTATAGGTTTGGATGTTGCATTCTGCATAAGTTTTACGATTGTAAATCCACTTGTAGCCTATGGGTTTTATCCCTTCAGGTGCATCCACCAAGTCCCAGATTTGATTCTGATACATAGAGTCTATTTCGGATTTCATGGCCTCAAGCCACTTGACTGAATCAATGTCATGCATTGTTTCGTCATAACTGGTGGGATCGTCATTATCAATGACCTGATCATGTTCCTCATCAATATAGAAACCATATCTTTCAGGCTCATGTCTTTCCCTACCAGACCTTCTAAGTTCATAACATTGTGGTTATTCCGTCAATGCCCTTTTGAGGGGCTTGCGGTTTAGTTCTATGTTAGTTTGTTCTTCTCTTACCTCATCGAGGTCAAGTCTACTCCCACTATATTTCTTGATAAGGAATTCATTCTTTAGAAATTTAGCATTTCGTGAGACAAATGTTCTTTGTTGATTTGGGACGTAGAACACGTATGCTCTTGAGTTCAAGGCATATCCTACAAACTTACATTTAATTGCCATATCATCCAATTTGTTAGTTTGTGTGAGCTTAGCATATGCGTCACATCCCCAAACTCTTAGATAACTCAGACTAGGACGTTTCCCAGACCATAACGCATATGGTGTTTGACTAACAGTCTTGGAAGGAACTTGGTTTAGTAGTAGTGTTGTAGTTTCTAAAGCAAAACCCCAAAATGAAAGAGATAAATTCGTGCCTGACATCATTGATCGAACCATATCTAATAATGTTTGATTTCTCTTTTCGGAGACCTCATTATGCTATGGAATTCCCGGAAGAGTCCACTGGGAAACAATGCCATTTTCTCTCAAGTAATCTTGAAATTTGTTGCTTAAGTTTGTTGAGGTTGGTGCTCAGAGCGCCAATTCCCGGTTGTATTTCTTTATGAATACTTCTGTAAAATATTATTATTATGAATAATATATGCAGTTTCTATAATATAATGTATCTTTTAATATGGTAAAGACGTAATTGTTGGGGTTGGTGCTCAGAGCGCCAATCCGGGCCGTATTTATGTCTGATTCATGAATACGAACATCCCCTTATTCCATAATATTACTTATTTATGGTTGCACCTCTTGTTCTTATATACGTATTCGATCTGATTACGATTAGATTGAAACTAAATGTGGTTTAGTGATATGTATATATTAGACAAAGGCCCGATAATATATAATGCAGTACACAGTTACAAAGTTAGTTTGTAATTGACATTAGGAAGTGTCACTGCTATATGTATATTATCAAACATAGTTCCTGGTCAAGATTTGCTAACACGGGTCGGTTAGTCAAATCCGTTGAGACCAGTACATGTCGTATATCGAGACTTGGTCCGATGGTTTATCCCAATGAACCATGAGTCTATGGAGACTCGTATAGACGTGTAGGTGTTTATAGTGGATAAACACTGAACGGCTCACCGAAGATTCTTAATGGATGGTACGCCAACGTCAATAAGAATCTTCTCGGGTTGAGTAGCATAGTGGTCCTTCGACTTGAGACACCACTGTGGATGTATGAGACATCCTCCACACTTAGATGGCAGTCACGTCACCGATCTATTTAGATCAGACCTCCGCCTGTTCGTTGGGTGTGGATCGATCCTCAGGATATCCTGTGTGTGTCAAGATAGGATCCGTCAGTTCTGTGTACAGAGCATAGGTAGTCCATATATTATTAGCAGTCTGTTAAATCTGTGGCCACAGTATACATCGGAAGTAAGTTCCGAGTGTTATTTAGAGATTGCTAATAGATACGTCGACGAGATAATACCTATTGAGATTTGACGTTTACATCTATATCTCTGGGATTATCTGGATACCTGTGACGGAGGGATTATACGTATGCAATGACCTCGACCTGTATGATTCAGCGAGATTATCCGTGATCGTCATAATCTACGGGTGGATAGATTATGGACACGAAATTGGATTTCGTGACGGATATACCTGAATCTAGAGAGTCTCAATAATGAAACATACTCGTAGAGCACTAGAGCAACATTTATGAATAATGATGATTATTTATAAATCGTTTAAACGTTAAACGAAAAATACATGCTAACGGGCCGAACCGTCATTTCCTAATTAATGTGTATTTGTATTTAATATATGATATTATTAAATACACATTAATAAATAGTCAAATAAAGGTATTTGACATATATCATCAATATATGTATTTGAGATATTTAAAGTAAATATAATACATATATTTGATATATTTGTATTTAATTAATTATTTAATTATTTAATTGTTAAATGATTAATATAATTAAAATATAAATATATCACCAAATGATAAAGTTAGGAAATGATTATAAGTGTAAATGTTTGACTTTACATTAAAGGAAAAGGTTGTCAAATTGAATTTGACTTCCTTGGATATTTGTTTTAATTGTTAAAATTGAAATATCCATTTCCTTATTTATTTGATAAATTCGGCCACAACACTTAAAGATATAAAAGTTATATTTTTTCTTTGTTGCAATTGTTGACTTAGTATAAATATCAATAAAGTGGTTTTTAGATATTTATACATAAAGTTGGACAAATTCAAATGAAATGAAATTGAAAATAATTTGGTAAATGCTTATGGTGAAATTCGGCCAAAGGGTTATTTTTGCCACAAGTATATATTGTTTTCATTTCATCTTCATTTAACTAACCTAATACATTTCAAAGAAAACTCCATTAATGGAAGCAAAGGAAGCTTGTGAGAAAGAAAGAAGAAATCAAAGAAAGCTTGGATTTTAGTGAGTTTTTCCAACTTGCTATTAGAAAGGAAAATGTTCCTTAGGATCTAGGCTTTAACATATGATGTTTTTAGGTTATTTATTTCTTTATTCCTTGTGTTTTTGTTGATGGAAGTTTTGATGGAAGTGTTGAGCATGTATGATGAAGGAAATTTGTGACTATTGTAGTTATAAGCTTTCTTTTAAGGTTTTGGAAACCATGTTGCTAATCTAGAGTTGTTGAACCACTCTTAGATGACCTAGATTTGATCTTGAGTTGTTTCATTGTGTTGAGACTTTGATTGGATGGAAGAAACATGATTGAAGTAGTTGATTTAACCAATTTGGTCTAATTTGTCCAATTTGAAGAAATTGAAAAATTAGGGTTCATGACCAATTCCAAATTTGGGGGTTTTCATATATGTTGTGTATTTGGATGTGTATATGATGCATATAAAGTTTCATGTTCATTGGATTACATCTTGATGTGTTTTTATGCATGAAATGACAAAGTGCACAAAACGGGTCCTAATTGGTGCATTCGGCCAAAGTGGGAAAATTTGGGGATTTGGTTGCTTTTGGTGTTTTGATGTTTTGAACATGCTAAGTTCATCTTAGAAATGATTTAGAATCATTCAAAATTGATTAGATCAATTTCGGACTAAAATGGACAAAATACTAAAGTAAGGGTAATTTGGTAAATTCACTTAAATATGATTTATTTGAATTTTATTTCATAATTTGATTATTGGATAATTAAATAAATATGTTTATTTAATTAATCCGAGAAAAAGTTTTGAAATCGGAAAATACGATTTTTCACCGCTTCCGCTGCGTTATCGGATTTAGCCCCTAAAAAACCCTACAAAATGGTATCAGAGCGAGTCTGATTCTAGGCCTCCATAAAATGATTAGATTGTTTTATTCAATGTTTAATCATGTTTTCTTGACTTTATACATGCATGTTATAATCTAATTTGATTAGATTTAGGGTGTATGACACTTAATGGAATATCCCCGCTTAATAAGGTTTTAAAGTAACTAGTATTTGGAATACTTGTTTCTTGGTCCGTCTTGTCAATACTGTTTATAAATATCTTTTCGTTGACTACATCCGAGACCGTGCCTCTGCTGTGAGGGTGTAGCCGATAGAGATTTATTTATACCGGATGTATATTAGATACTAGATAAATTCAAGCGAAAGCGGAATTCTGAACGTGCCCTAGCTGTCAGGATTACGTAAGTAACTTGAGTTTATCATTGACGAGTTTAACCTTGGTACGTCTCCTTGTGGGTCTGCATTCGCAGCGACAACGAGAAACGACCAGGACCGGAAACCAAGGAGTCATTAGTGAATGATTGACAAAAGAGTTGTCTACCTGATGAATATACGTAGGCGAGACCGTGCCTATAGATCTTCGCATTCACTGAAGCACAGAAAGACAGGAAAAAGTATTAAAACAAAAATAACAATAACAATAAAAAAATAAAAATAAAAATAAAATTCTAAATTAAAGCTAAGGTTATTTGGTAATAGTATTAATGCGAATTATATTAACAATCCTCGGAAACGGCACCAAAAACTTGTTGTGAGATTATCATATCGCAAGTATACAGTGTCAAGTTTTAGTAAAAGATAAGTATGAGTGTCGAACTCACATGAATTGTAATCAAACTCGCACTAAGTACTATAATTAATAAACTTAACTTTATTTAGAAATAATTTAAAATAAACTAATATTAAAACTAAAAACAAAGGAAACGAAATATCAAAACGCCTAATTAAGATAATCTAAGAAGAGAGATTCTAAAGTCTGATTTCACCTAACTATCTCATATGTATTTTTCATGTCATTCAATTCTTATTCAACTGCATTATTTATAAGTAAAAAATCCTAAGTTATTCTAACTCCCTCTTCCAAGTGTCGAGTGAATATATTATCAATCACAGACTTCAATATCCCTATAAAAATCTAATAATTAACAATTCATTACGCTATGTAATTATGTGTTAACTACTTCAAATGAATTATATATTCTCCCGAACACTATAAAATTCATAGATTATATTCTCTAGATCCTATTCAAAATCTTCTCTCTCGAGTAATAGATTCTAAACATTTATCATCTTAATTTGTGGCCAAGAAACTAGAAGTATTAAACATAAGAGAATATAAATAAACTGAATTAAAATTTCATAACAATTAAATTGGCAATCAACACATAGGTTCAAACATAGGTTACATCATCCTCTAGAATAATAGAGTTAGTTTATGACTAAAGATGGAAACAATGAAAATAATGTCATGAACATATTAGAAATCATTAGAGTTTTAAGAAAGAAACTAAATGATAAAATTCGAATTGAATCCTTTCATCTTCGAACGTCACCCCCTCGTCTCTTCTTGTCACTCTTCAGTTTTCCTCTTTGGATCTCTTTAAAATATGTGTTTAGAGTCTTTATGGTGTATTTTTCTCTCCCTCTAGGATTTTGGACGAGCTTCTATATTTATAGGGAATTCTTTGAGTCTTTGTGTGTGTAGAATACTGAAAACTGATGTTTTTGGGCTTCTGTCGCAGCGTCGCGACGCCTAACTCTCGGGCCATATGTATGTGATATCCTCTGGGGCGTTGCGACGCCACCCCATTTTTCAGGATGAGTATTTCCTGCGTATTTAGTCTTCTAGCGTGCTTCCGATGAGTCTGTAAGGTCCCAAAACAAGTCTCTTTACTCCAAGATCCGTGTTACAATGCTTCTTATCAATCAAACATAAAACAAACTACAAAATATATTAAATTACACGGAATCTAACAAAATAGTTAGCTAAAAATGCGTGAATAAGTGGGTATAAACTGCACTTATCAATAAATAAATTACTACAATAATTGTGATAAATTAGAGAAAATACATACCTTATTTAGGCAAATTCATAACTAAAATATTTACCTAATTAAATTCCAAACTTTAGTTTTAGGGGATTTTCTCAAAAATATATAATGGGTAAATAATTAGTATAATAATAGTGATACATTAAAGAAAATATGTACCTTAATTAGCTTAGTGTTGGATTGTGGTTGAAAATGATGAAACTATGTATTTTTTACGTGGGTATTGAAGAAAAATGAATAAGAATGAATATATAGAAGAAATGGTGTGGGTTGCTGGTTATTATTTTTTTTTTTTGCAGACTTTTTAGCGTCGCAATCTATACTATATTAGACGCTAAATCGTACAATATTTGGAATTGAGATTATAGGTTGCGATGCTAAATTAGGAATTTTATGTCGAAGTTAAGTATCGACACTAAAGGTTGTAACTTTTAGGGTCGAATATAGTTGGTGACGCTGAAAATTATGATAATTAGCGTCGCTAACTATATTCGACGCTAAAAGTTGATATTTAATGTCGAAAATTTTATTACGATAATAAATGCTAATATTTTTGCGTCGAAAGTTCTGTGACGACGCTAAATGTTATACTTTTAGCGTCGTTAATCGTTATGACACAATATGTTGTTACTTTTAGTGTTGTACGATTTTGGCGACGCTAATTATATATTTGGCGATGATTTTTTCAGTGAACACTAAAGAACATGTTCATGTAGTGTTTAATATATACTTAAAAAAAATATTTGCTTTAGACCTAATTTTGGGGTCTCAGTCAGCTGCGCATATCGACGGTCTCCAGAATATAATCAGCGATTTAAAATCTATTGTTATCTTATTTAGTTTATGTCGAAATATGGCGACCCGGAAAATGGACGCTAAAAACTTATCGTGAAAAAATTTTAGCATCGACAATAAATTTTTGATGCTAAATGTTAGCATCGTCAACTCAACAATGCTAAATCTGTTAAAAATTATTAAAACATAAAATATTATTAAAATATATTTAATTATCAATAATTACATTTAGCGTCGAATAAGCTTAGGCGACGTTAAATCTTTGAAATAAAAATTTTTTTACTATCTTAAAAAATATATTGTGGGACCCCTTATAGAGCCCACCTAACCAACTATGGGTGGGGCCCCACACCTAGATCCTAGTATCACCCAACGGTAGGCCTAAGCCCACATAATAATCAATATTTATAATTGTATAAATTATTATAATTGGTGTGACTTGAACTCTTGAGGTAAGGTGTAACATAGTTACCACTAGGCTATGATCAGTTTATTGTAATAGGATGTAAAGAAAAATATGTGTGGGGGCATGTAATGCACATAAATATCATTAATTAATTAATGATGATGATGATGATGATAATATAATAATAATAATAATAATAATAATAATAATATAATATAATAATAATAATAATAATAAAAATAATAATAAAATTATTATTATTATTATTATTATTTAGTTTTACAAGTTTTCTAAGCATCGCCTATGTTTTTGGCGACGCGAAATATAATAATTTACCATCACCAAAATAGGCAACACTAATTAATTATTATTATTAAGGATTTTTAGCATCGTCAAAAATATGTGACGTTAAATGTATGCATTTTAGTGTCGCCAACTTTATAGACGACACTAATTATTAATGATAATAATAATTATTACATGTATTTTAACGTCGCCTAAAATAATCGACGCAAATGTATTACATTTAACGTCGCCAAATTCACAGGCGACGCTAAAAGTAACATATAACGTTGCTAATAAGTTCGACGTACGTTGTTGTTATTTTTAGCGTCGCTTGTTTTTTACGACACTAAATGATGCATTTAGTAACAATTTTCGTGGAGACGCTAAATTTTTGGATGTTAAAGATTATTTTTCTTATAGTTAATGGCTAGTAGATAATATATATATATATTTTTTTGTAATTGTTGACGGCTGATTTTGGTCTCAGGGCAATATGAGAATATTACTCCCGAGACAATCCTCCCTCAATAGTGAATTTGTTCGGTTATGGGGGAGCCGAAAACAAACTTAGCAAAAGACAGATAAATACGCCAATCGACAAGGAGATTTAACGTGGTTCGGCGGATCAGATCCAACCTACGTCCATGGACGCAAATCGAATGATTCTTTTATTACTGAGATATGCTTCTCTGATATCTCTTGTGTTTACAAGTCTGATCGTAATGATCTTGATCTTGATTCTCATCTTGATCTCCACTCTCATGCCCCTTACGCATACTCTACCCTCCTATTTATAATAGTGAAGAAATCAGATTCCTTCTCCCACAAGAATTTCCTAGTTGAAACAATTCCCTTTTCCCATAAGGATTCCTAATCAAAACTACATTTTACTTCCCATACCCTATTAGAATATGATAACTTATCTCATTACCCCATAAGAATATGATAACTTATCCCCTTACCCCATAAGAATAGGATAACTTATCCCCTTACCCCATAAGAATATGATAATTTATCTCTGGAGCATATCTCGCTATCTGGTCGGTCTTCATGAGGTCGGTCATGATAGTCTTTTGAACTGAGAATGCTGTTGTCAATCTGATAATGCCCGGCCATCCGATCTCAAGTGGTCGGGTTACCGCTCATAAGTGCTCGGACCCAAACTCATGTGGTCGGGTCGGTATTAGTGGTCTCGATCAAGAAGGGAGTTACCCTTTTACCACTGCCGTACTGCTTAAATATCATAGCGCTTAAAAAACACCATCAAGTAGGCTATGATCATAATATGGATGAAAAAATATATATATTGGAGTTTGACCTAGATGCCACCTTTAATTAGCACCTAATTAGAGATCTTATGATCTTATCATGATATATTGATATTGTTTTTAAAACACAATTCCTCCCTTTTTGGTCAACATGAAGAACCAAATTCTTGACCATGCCATTTTCACCTTCATAATTGCCATGTAAAGATCGATTCTGAGCTTATGATATTATTACATATATTATTAATGGTTTTATTGAAGGAATATCAACTTATATATATATATATATATATATGCTTGCATATGGAACTAATGAGACGTTTATGAGATAATGGTTCTTTCTCTTTCATTATCTTTTATTATAAAAATAGCAAATATAATTTTAAAATTACACGGTGGGATTGACCATAATTAAAAATCAAAGAGTCTTTGGTTGTACTCCTTGTAGTTTTTTTTTCCCTATGGGGGATAAGTAGAAGAATAATTTTGGGTTATAATATAAACAATTTTAATTAGCACTTAATTTTGGATTGCTAACATGTATCAATATCAATATATTAATTTTCGAAAGAAAGTAGCCATTATCTCATAAATGTCTAGAGGTGGGTAAACATTAATCGAACTAAATCAAACATATCTTAACTGATTATTAAATCGATTTCATTATTAAAAATGGAATTTAGTTTGATTTCCCACAAAATTATATAAGAAATTAACGTACCATCTTTTTTTTTTGAAAAATGAATTGCATGTAAACTCACCTACACATTAGCACATCTCATACTATAAAAATAATAATACATGAGCTAAAAATGATACAATGGTATACATTTTTAAAATTATAAGGGTTTAAAAAATTTAAAATTGATTATCCAAACCGATCCAGAAATGCAGAATTTTTGTTCAACAAATTATATTAATGGGATATCTAGAAAAAAAAATGCAAAGTGAAAGTGAGTGAAAACAGGAATAAAATTTTTCCTTGATGCTATATTCAACCAATAATTCAAAGAATATATAACGGTTTCTAATTTGTATTAAGCATAATTCCTCTCTTTTTGGTCAACATGAAGAACCACATTCTTGACCATGCCCTTTTTCCTTCATAATTGCTATATAAGGATTGATTCTAAGCTTATGAGATTATCACATACATTATTATTTGTATTATTGAAGGAATATCAACTTATTGATGATATATGTTAATGAAATAATATCTTTTTAATATAGAAAGAGTGTTAAGAAAATAATATCTTTTTATTAATTATGGAATCATTTTCAAGATATTTTTATGATATTATTATATTTTATTATTGGTATTATTGGTATTATTGATTTCCTATTTTAATTTGATATATAACCTTTTTTTTTTTTTTTTTTTTTTTTTTTTTTGGAAACGTTGGAAACCCCGCCACCAAACCACCCATTCTGGGCCGCGGCGCAGGTAAAACACCGGCTGTCCCAGGCTCTTACAAGAAGTGCACCCCCTGGATTCGAACCCAGAACCTCAAGGTGAGATCAATGGTGCCCCCTCTCATTAAAAAAAAAAAATTTAAAAAAAAAAAATAATAACACACACACCTACCAAATACCAATTAAAAAAAATAAAACAAATCACTGGAAAAGAAGGAAAGATAAAATGAGTACCAACTTTTTCTTGAAAGTGGTAAGAAACAAAATTATTCTTATTCTCTTTGTCTTGTGTCAATTCAAAAAAACAAAAAAAAAAAAACAAACGAACAAACAAACTTTCAGCATTCTGCTCTCTGCCTCCCTCTAAGGTGATATTAAAAAAAAAAAATTATAACAAAAAAAGCCAAAATTCAGGATCACTTGAAGTAGGATCTTCACTATCATTTAAATGAATTAATTTTTAATGAGTTTATTTTTTTATTTTTATGCATAAAATCAGATAAATAAATTGTTAATTTTGATGGAGTTGATATCAATCAAATATTTAATTTTGATGATGACTTTTTTTAGATATTATTACAGCCTATTAATTAATTATTATTATTATTATTTATATATAAACAGCCTATTGATCATCAAAGGTGCAATATACTATATTTCTATAGCATGAGATGTTACAATTGAAGGTTGCAGTATCAGCATTTTGAATATGTAAGACAACTTTTTGATTTTAAAATGTTGTCAACTATTTCTGATTTGTGCCGATGAATGGTAAAAATTAGAAAACCAGAAATCGATCTACTTGGGTATAAGATTTTTTTTTTTTTTTTTTGGAAACGATGGAAACCCCCCCGCCACCAAACCACCCATTCTGGGCCGCGACGTATATAAAACCACCGGCTATCCCAGGCTCTTACAAGAAGTGCACCCCCTGGATTCGAACTCAGAACCTCAAGATGAGATCCTGGACCCTACACCACCAAGCCACACCCCTTGGGGTACTTGGGTATAAGATGGTAATTCTTATTCTCACACTTTCAGTTTCTACATCTACAAACAGAGCGATCATTTACAGCGATGAATATTGTCAATACAACATTTCTAATAAGATGGAATATGAATTTCTTTCGGACGATATGTTAGTGCATATTGAAAAATAAATTGTCAAAAAATTTAGCTTAGATTCACTTGTAGATGATTTTTGTGATTTGAAATAATAATGGTCTAGATTTTAATGTATTTTATATTGTTATTGTATTAGTTTAACTTGAAGTTATGACTTTTTAATAGCAATATTTGTTACTAGTTATATAAATTAGTTCGCCCCTCTCCAAATGCAAAGTTGGTTCTGTCCCTGTATATTGTGTTACCGGATCGGTTCGCGCAGTTGGTGTAGGAAAGTGATGAATACTAAAAAATATATATTTATTAAAAGGAAAATTAATTATTTTACACATGTAATTTTATTAATCCCCTTAATTTAGTATATTTGTGAAATAATAATTAAATTTATGTTTTATATATTTTTATTATGATTTTTATTTCTTATGTAGGTGAAATAATATTTTGGATGCATAATTATAAAAATGGACGTGACATTCGGATTTTGGAAGCCATAAACTTAAAAGGGTGTTCTAACATTATACAATTTCAGAAATTCCAACTTTGCGTAATTTTCGCATTTTGGCCATAATTTTTTACTCCGATATCGGATTGAGACAATTCTAGTTCCGGATGAAAGAAGACTCGGATATATACTTTACTATTTACAAGATTTTCTAGTTCTGAAATTGATTAAAAAGCCAAAGTATATTATATGTAATTATTAAAGGAAAAAAAGAAAAAAAAAATAATAAATATGAGGTGGATTGGCCCATCATTTGAAAAATTTACATTGCATTATTAAATGCAATGTAATTTTTCAAAGATGAAGGGTGTTGAGTCTTCTACTATAAATAGAGGTGCTCGGCACCTCAGTTAAGCAGCTTCCTCCATAAATTCTATCTGAGATTTTGTGAAGTGTTCCAGCTCTTGTGTGTTTTATTTTTCAAGCTTTGTTGTAATTTTTTTTCAGTAATAAAATTATGTGTTTTTTTATTCAAAGTATGTAGCTAATTTCATCCTGTCGGGGTAAATGGTGAAACTCTTAATATAAAAATATGGATTAATCTTACTTATATTATAATATATGAATTGTAATCTGAAGACTAATATTTAATTTAAATCTGAATTAATTATTGAGAATACCGCCTATATAACTGGTTTTTATATATTTGGCATAATTGAATACCTAACTGAACTTGTTATAGATATATGTTATTACCGCCTTTATGACTGGTTTTATATGTTTTGGCATAATTCATTCCTGAAGTAAATTAACTGGGTAATAATGACAATTTATATATTATAAAAAGTAATATTTCTCTATATTTGAAATATTAAGAGTGGATCTTATAGCCCCAGTATTTTAATTATTGTTGCATCCCAATTTAAAAATTTCCCACAACTTAAATCAATTCACTTTTTTACTTAAATTATTATTTTATTTTACTAAATCTATTAATTGTGGATCGACCCTGGATTTGGTGAGTTATTTTGTTACTTCGACACTCTTATACTTGGGAGTAAAAAACCATTTTATGAGTGTGTCAGAAAGTAACTCCATTATTGCGCCTATTCTTATCAGGGATTACAAAGTATTCAAATTAGCTATAAATATACAAATAAATAACAAAATCAACAGTCTTAAATTCTTCAAAAAGTCTAGAAAATATATACCGTGTATAGTATTGTACACGCTGAATTTCGCATTCAGTCTACAATTAAGAATTTATATGATGGGGCTCCAACGATCTTGAAAAATAAATATAAAGTGAACACAAAGTATCTACCCACCGATATGATGGATGTCGTATTCAAGGTTACCTTGATCTTAGTAGATTGATGTGAAGGCGGTGGACTGGTGTTTAGCGGGTGTTGTATACTTTGAGAACGCGAGTGTGAGTGCCGAAGCTTGAATGAATTACCCTCTCTCTCTTTTTATAGGCTATGAAGTAGCTTTCAAATCAGATTATGATTCCCTGGATGAATCGTACACCAACTCTATTTAGGAAATGATAGTTAAATCATGGTTGAATTATGAGTGCCTAGATATCGGGATTATGTATAATCCCTATAGTAGTTGGATTAGACTACCGTGTTTGTAGGTAGTTCGTCATGATCCAAAGACTTAGTTTCCTTATTAAGAAAGAACTATGGCCTAAACTGGCACGATAATGTCGAATAAGACATCAAGCAACATAATTAGGATCTTGCCAAAACCCTTATGAGTTGGATGGGCTCACAGAAGCCTTTAGGCCATTGGGTGACGTATAGGCTCATGGACCCTATCTATGATTCATGCCAGTGGTCTCAGGGCCGTTTGGTACTAATTGAGCTTTGTCTGATGCGTGAGCCTGAGATATAATGACATTTGGTTCTTGACCCATATTTGGAATGTACAGTTTGTCATCTACTCTCTAATTCAAGGAATCATTGGCTTAGAGAGTACTCATACGAGTATGTCGTATGAAATCACCATGTCGTTTGGAATATCAGCGTTGTTTTAGACCAGATGAAGGTCATGCTAGGTAGATATCAAGAGTTTTCTCAGTCGACTTTACCAGATTGTAGTCCGGGAGATTCTTTGACCCGACGAAGGTTATTAGGGAATGTCCCGTCGATTGGACAAGATGAAGGTCTAAGATAATCTCCAATCGATTGGACAAGAATAAGGTTCATGTGAGTCTTTAATATCGTCTTGATCAGATGAAGGTCCAAGTCTTCAACTTGACTCGACAAGAGTCATGAAGAATGTTCTCGTCGACTGGACCAGATGAAGTTTTAGGATAATCTCCAATCAACTAGATCGGAGAAGGTTCATGGAGCCTACAATATCGTCTGGACCATATGAAGATCCAAGACTTCAACTTGACTCGACAAGAGTCATGGAGAATATTCCTAATGACTGGATCAGATGAAGGTCCAAGATAATCTCCTAGTTAACTGGACCTGATGATGGTCCAATGGAGTCTTCAATGTCATCTAGAATAGATGAAAGGCCATGTCTTCAACTTGACTTGATAATAATAATGGGGAATATTCTCGTTGACTAGACCAGATAAAGATCCAGGATAATCTCCAATCGACTGGACCAGAAGAAGCTCTAGGGGAGTCTTCAATGTCGTCTGTGTAGGAACCATTTTCCTAGTGCAGTGGAAACACGTTAGGCACCCGGATCGGACTTGAAAAAATTTTCTGTCCTTCTCTCCTCTTTGGCCGAAAGTTACCAGTACCACAACTGAAATTTTACTTCTATTTTGGACAAAATTTCAGCCCCGGAACAGACCCCGAACATCATCACAAAATTAGACTATTTTGCACCCGAAATGCGCCCAGTTCACTGCTTGAAACAGCCCCTTATATGCGTAAATCACTGCTGTGTTTTAGGTCTGATTTTTCAATAATAAATAGCTCCAACACAACCCCCAAAACATCTTTTAATGTTCTCTAAAAATTCTAGATTGAAACCAAAACAAACCAAGCCCCGAAATCACAAAAGTATGTACGATATGAGCAAAACCAAGCCTCACTGCAAAGTGTAAACAACAAGAAGATAGAGATGGATTTTAGTTCAACACCAAAAGGACTTCCTTGCTATGTCTAGCAACCAACGGAAACTAGTGTGGGCTAGACTCATAAAACTAATCCCTAAACCCTTTTAGAGATTAAAGTCACACAAGTATTTTATTTTGTTTTTTCTTCTTTTGTTCTTCCTTTTATTTTCTCAACACTTGAGAGAGTTTGAAGAAAAAAGTGGCTAAGGTTGCAAATGAGAGGCTTAGCAAAAAAGAAAAATAAATCTTCTTTTTATACTTAGGGTTTCTTATTTCCAAAATAAACAAAACCATTCCCCTTTCACCCTAGGAAGTTTCGGCCAAGGCAATGAATATTTCAAAATTTTGTAATATCAAATTTTCAATTACCATAATTGAAAAGATGATACAAAAATTAATAAGTTATAACGTAATAAAAAGTGTAACTTCCAAATTGAATCCAAGAGTTTCCAAAACCCAAAATTTGGAAATTACAATCTTAGCCTTATTAAATTATATCATATATAATTTAATATAATGTATTTAATAATTATCATATAATTATTAAAACCATATATTAAATTCTAACATATGTTTCAAGTGTGACAAAATAATAAAATTAATCATATTATAATATTTTCATATGTGAGTATAATTGGACTATCCAATTATATTTAATCTACTATAGTATATCGAGCTAACACGTGGACCGAATGGACCTACGGTTCCGAGCTCCAATAATCCCGAAATATTAATTAAGCTCTTAATTAAATATTCCGAATTATTAACTCCGAGTTATTCCACTAAAAACCCAAAGTTGCACTCTCGTTGCCACAGATAGATAAATTAAACTGAACCACGTCGGTGTCCATTGATATAGTCATTACATACAGATTAATCATTCACGAGTATCTCATAATTAGAGTCGGGTCATAATGTTTGTTTTACTCCTCTAATTATTTTACCTAAGTACCATTGATTCTATAATGAACGATTTATTCATAACCATTATGAATGTTAATCTTTCTATTCGTAATAGAAAGACTTGAGCACTTTAACCGTTCAAGTATCGAATCTACCCTTATGGAAGATACTCATATACTTCTCGCAAGAAAGAGTGAACTCCATATCTATGTAAAACGTCCTCAGCTACACATCAAACCATATCCCCAAAGTACGTAGTTATTAGTCGGGATTGCTACACCAACCTCACCTTTGTAAATCAAAGGACATAGCCTGTCATGCATGAGTTTGTAGTGCAGTCAGGATTAAGATCAATCCATATATGACCATCTGGTAATGAATTTCTTTTTTAGCAGATATTATAAGAAACTCATTTCTATCTGGGTCCAGTCTTATATGACCACATCATACAAAGTGCCTTCATTCTCATGTCTCCAAATGGACGATCTTGGATCAAGGTCTCCATATAGTTATAGAATAGACCGTAGCTATAGATAAACCACAAACAAAGTACCCGCTTTGTTTGCTCTATATGGACTATTTTAGATTACCAACTTTATACTTAAATCGTCTTGTTTATGACACTATACACTAAGTCTGAAGGTACATGAGTAAACAATATAATATGCGATATTAAACAAACACTTTGACAAATGAACAATGCATCATTTTATTTCATAAAACATAATAGAGTTTACATTACATGATGCTCTAGGGCATATATCCAAAAAATCTCTCACTTGCACTAGATCAAATGGGACATGTCACGTAATCCTAGACCATCTAGGCGGCCCTCAAACACTTTAACCGACAAGGTCTTTGTAAACGGATCAGCCAAGTTCTCTGTGGATGCAATCTTTGTGACAGAAATATCTCATCTCTGCACTATCTCCCTGATGGGATGATATTTCCTCTCTATATATTTTCCCCTCTTGTGACTTCTTGGTTCCTTTGAATTTTCCACTGCACCACTATTATCGCAATAAAGTGTGAGTGGTTTATCCATATCCGGAATGACTTCGAGATCTCCCAAGAACTTACAGAGCTAGACTGCTTCCTTAGCTGCTTCGCAAGCTGCTACATACTCAGCCTCCATGGTGGAGTCAGCAATATAGATTGCTTTATGCTCCATCATACTATAGCCCCACCATCTAGGGTAAAGACTGATCCAAATGTTGAATACCTAGAATCGACATATGTCTGAAAATCAGAGTCTGTATATCCCATTAGGATCATATCCTCACCGGAATTTACAAGCATATAATCTCTCGTTCTCTTAAGATACTTGAGAATGTGTTTCACAGTCACCCAATGATCGAATCATGGGTTAGATTGAAACCTACTGACTACTCCCACTGTAAAAAAAAATGGCTGGGCTCGAGCATAATATAGCATATATTAGACTACTAATTGATGAGGTATATGGGATATGCTCATTTCCTCAACTTATTGAGGTGTCTTATGAGACTGTTCCTTTGACAAGTGAATTCCATGCCGATAAGGCAAATTGCTTTTCTTGGAATTCTACATCCCAATCACCCAAGCGGATCTTATCGGGATGTTAGTGATGTTTGAGACATAGCTAACATTCATTTCTTACGATCCCGCAGTTTATGGATCCCAATGACATAACTGCCATCCCCCAAATATTTCATTTGGAAATGGTTAGCTAGCCAGGTTTTCACGTCCACTAATATCTTTACATCATTCCCAATGAGTAAAATATCATCGATGTATAAAATAAGAAAAATCACATTCCCGTCGATGACGCGCTTGTATACATAAGGTTCATCAACATTCTGCTCAAAGTCATAAGACTTGATCGTGGTATCAAATATTATGTTCCAAGATCGAGATGTTTGCTTGAGTCCATGAATGGACCTTTGTAGATTGCAAAACTTTTGCTTTTGACATTGGGTTATAAACCCCTAAGGTTGTACCATATAGATACACTCATCAAGATTGTCATTCAAGAATACAGTCTGACGTCCATTTTCCAAATCTCATAGTCATAATATGCGGCAATGGACAGAAGAGTGCAGATGGATTTTAGCATGGCCACTGGCGAGAAAGTTTCCTCATAGTCAACTCCCTCTTTCTGGGTATAACCCTTGGCCACTAGCCTAGCCTGGAAGGTCTGTACCTTCCCATATGCTCCCCTCTTTCTCTTGTAGATCCACTTATAACCTATGGGTTTTACCCCATCAAGTTGGTCCACAAGTTCTCAAACTGAGTTGGAGTATATAGACTACATCTTGAGGTTCATGGATTTGAGTCATTCCTCTTTATCAGAATCATCCATTGCATTACGATAGGTCAATAGATCATCTACACCATCGCTGTAAGCGACAACTTATGCCTCTCCAACTCCTGGATAGCGATCAGGTTGTCATACAACCCTCTCACTACGTCTAGGTAGCAGATCATTCTGAAGAACTTACATCTGAAGCTCAGATGTCGAAGGTGTTATGTGTTTATCAACTGTCGTTGACGATGGTGTGATGATCGAACCAGCAAGTAACTCCTCGAGTAACACCTTACTACGAGGTTTGAACTTTCTCATATAGTCCTCCTCTAGAAACGTGGCATTTATCGATACATATATTTTGTTATCTTCATGGCTATAAAAGAATCCACCTCTAGTTTCCATAGGATAGCCTATAAATAGACACACCTGTGAACGTGGCTCCAACTTAGTAGTCTTATTCTTCAGCACATGTGCTGGACACCCTCATATACAGAAATATCGTAAATTAGTTTTACGACCACTCCACATCTCTAATGGAGTCTTAGGAACAGACTTAGATGGAAAAACATTAAGGATATACATTGTTGTTTGCTATGCATGCCCCCAGAATGAACCAGGTATTGAACTATAACTAAACATAGATCTTATCATGTCTAGTAGGGTCTGATTTCTCCTCTCTGCAATACCATTTTGTTTGTGGTGTTCCAGGTGCTGTGAAATGGGATATTATCCCATGCTCAACTAAAAATCCTTAAAATCTCTGTCAAGGTATTCTCCTCCACGATCCGATCGTAGATTTTTGATTGTCTTACCTAACTGGTTCTCAACCTTAGCACAATACTCTTTGAACATTTCAAAAGTACCTGACTGTAGGAAACGTTTTCCTTGAGTAGTGGAAACGCATAAGGCACACAGATCAGACTTGAAAATTTTTTCTACCCTTCCATTTGAATGGCCGAATGCAACCAATACCACCACTGGAATTTATTTCTTTTTAGATAAAATTATAGCCTCGAAACAGTCCCCGAACACCCCCCGAATAACCGCACAAAAACTGGACTATTTTGGACCCGATTCGCGACCAACGCACTGCCGAAACAACCCCTCAAATGTGTGGGCAGTGGCTGTGTTTCAGTTTTGATTTTTCACTTGAAAACAGCCCCAACACAGCCCCAAAACATCCCTATAGTTCCCCAAAAATTCTGGATTAAAATGAAACCAAACCGAGTTCCGTTTTACTAAAAATGGGCGGCAGTAAGCAAAAATAAGCCTCACTGTCGAGTACCAAACAAGAAAAAGATGAAGATGATTATTTGTTCGACACCAAAAAGTATTTCGAGGTATATCTCATTACCAACGGAAACTAGTGTGGGCTAGACTCACAATATTAAATCCCTAAACGTTTTAGAGATGGAATCACACTTGTATTTCTATTTTATTTTATTTTCTTCTTATTCTCTTTTTTGTTTTCTCAACACTTTAAGAGAATTGGAGAAGAATAATATGGAGGCTAAGGGTTAGAATGAAAAGCTTAGTAAAAAAAATAATTTTTCTTTTTATACTTAGGTTTATTTGTTTCCAAAAATAAAAGAAACCTTTCCCTTTTCCAACCTCCAATTTTCGGCCAAACATGTTAAATTTCAAAAATTTTATAACAAATCATTTACTTACCATAAAGCCAAAGATGTTACAAAAAAAAAAAAATAATAATTATGACATTTAAAAGGTGTAACTTCCAAATTGAATCCAAGGGTTTCCAAAACCCAAAATTTAGAAATTACAATCTTAGCCTTATTAAATTATATCATATATAATTAAATATTTTGTATTTAATAATTATCATATAATTATTAAAATCATATATTAACTTTTAATATATAGTTTCAAGTGTGACAAAATAAAATTATTAATAATATTTATGCATATGTGAGTATATAATAAGGATTATCTAATTATACTAAATCTGCTACAATATATTGAGCTAGCACGGGGACCAAATGGACCTACGGTTCTCAGTTCCAATAATGTCGAAATATTAATTAAGCTCTTAATTAAATATTCCGAATTATGAACTCCGGGTTATTCCACTAAAAACCCTAAGTTGCACTCTCATTGCCGTAGATAGTATATTAAGCTGAACCAAGTTAGTGCTCGTCGATATAGTCACTACATACGAATTGACCCTTCACGAGTATCTCATAATTAGAGCCAGGTCATAATGTCTGTTATACCCTCTAATTATTTTTACCTTAAGTATCATTGATTCTCTAATGAACGATTTATTCATAACCATTATGAATTCTAATCTTTCTATTCGTAATAGAAAGACTTGAGCACTCTAACAGTTCAAGTTCCGAATCAACCCTTAAGAAATATACTCCTCTACTTCTCGCAAGAAGGAGTGCACTCTATGTCTATGTAAAACGTCCTCAGCTACACATCAAACCATGCCCTCAAAGTACGTAGCTATTGGTCGGGACTGCTACACCAACCTCACCTTTGTAAATCAACGGACATAGCCTGGCATGCAGGAGTTCGTAGTACACTCAGGATTAAGATCAATCCATATATGACCATTTAGCAGATCGAAAAGAATTTCTTTATTTAATGAATATTATAATAAAGTCATTTCTATCTGAGTTCAGTCTTATATGATCACATCATACAAGGTGTCTTCATTCTTATGTCTCCACATGGACGATCCCGGATCAAGATCGCCATACAATTATAGAATGGACCGCAGTTATAGATAAACCACAAACAAAGTACCCGTTTTGTTTGCTCTCTATGGACTATTTTAGATTACCAACTTCAGACTTAAATCCTCTTATGTATGACACTCATACACTAAGTCTGAAGGTACATGTGTAATCTAGGGTAATCAAGATAATTTACAATATGCGAAATTTAAACAAACACTTTTGATAAATGAATAATGCATCATTTAATTTCATAATATATAAAACTGTTTACATTACGTGAAGCTCTAGGGCATATATCCCAACAATCTCCCACTTGCACTAGAGCAAATGAGACATGTCACGTAATCCTAGACCATCTAAGTGACCTTTAAACACCTTAGCCGACAAGGTCTTTGTAAACAGATCAGCCAAGTTCTCTGCGGATGCAATCTTTGTGACAGAAACATCTCCTTTATGCACTATCTCCCTGATGAGATGATATTTCCTCTCTACATGATTTCCCCTATTGTGGCTTCTCGGTTCTTTTGAATTTTCCACTGCAACCACTATTATCTCAATAAAGTGTGAGTGATTTATCCATATCTAGAACAACTTCCAGATATCCCAAGAATTTACGGAGCCAGACTGCTTCCTTAGTTGCTTCACAAGCTGCTACATATTCAGCCTCCATGGTGGAGTCAGCAATGTAAGATTGCTTTATACTTTGCCATAATATAGCACCACCACCTAAGGTAAACACTAATTCAGATGTTGATTTCGTATAATCGACATCTGTCTAAAAATTAGAGTCTGTATATCCCCTTAGGATCATATCCTCACCGGAATATACAAGCATATAATCTCTCGTTCTCTTAAGATTCTTGAGAATGTGTTTCACAGCCACCCAATGATCGAATTCTAGCTTAGACTGAAACATACTGACTACTCCTACTGTAAAACATATGTCTGATCTTGTGCATAACATAGCATACATGAGACTACCAACTACTGAGGCATATGGAATATGTCTCATTTCCTCAATATCTTTAGGTGTCTTAGGAGACTGTTCTTTTGACAAATGAATTACATGTTGATTACGCCCAAAAGTACTTGCGGCTATCGCAGTATAGTTGGGGTGTCAATTTCTCGGAGAGATGGTTACAAAGACTGATTTACTTAAATAAAAATATTTAGCAGTAACTTAATGAAAATATAGATTGAATTGATAATTTAAGGTAAAGATTAATAGAAAAACGTAAAAGATATCAATAGAGAGAGGTAGTAAAGCATCGAGAATCCCTCTTATATCAAATTCCTATATCCAGTTATTGATTACTGTTATTACTCAATCGAAGGTTTCACATCCCAAACCAACAATCGAAAAATATTCAATTCTAGACATATTAAACTCTAAGGTAATTGATGATTTATTTTCTCTATGTTAACAGCACACAAAGTCAACGTTACGACTTATCTAACGTCGACAATATACCCTCATGCAATATTGCAGTAGAAGACCTAATCATAAAACAACTTTACCAGTCACAACTGGGTTCACAAATCACACATAGAAGAGCATGACTGGATCTATATGCAAGTTTGATAAAAATAGTTTCTGGATTTATATAATCAAAAAATAATAAAGAATAACAAACATCAATTGTATTAACGTTTAATAGTTTATAGGAATTAAGAACGTGAATATAAGAAATCAAATACAAGAGTTCATCATTAGCTTTTCCTATGAGAATAGTTCTTCATGCAGATGAGAGGAACCACTTTGATAGATCGGAGAGACATCATCTTTAGCTTGAAGTTCTTCGTTATTCTCTCTTGATTTTGTGTTTGCGGCTTTTTGTTATGTGTTCTCCCTCTGTTTCTCTCCGTTTTTAGAGTTTAGGACGGAGTTGGGTTTATATAGAAAACTTATGGAGTCATTGTGCGTATAAAACACATCTAAATCAGGTTTCTGGTGTCTTCCGGGGTGCCGCAGCTCTGACAAGTGGCGCATCGATGCCAAACTTGCTGGATTTTATATGAGTGCTGATTCTGTAGGCGCATCGCGACGCGTGGCAAATTTCTAGGATAATTCTTTCTTCATTTCAGCTATTCCCGCGTGCTTCTGATGCGTCCGATAGGTCCCGAAACTTGTGTAATTTCTCAATTCTTCATGTTCATTGGTTCCTAATAACAAGACATAAAATAAACTCTAATTAAGATTTAATACATGATAATTAAGCTGAGTTAGCGATATTCAAAGTACACTTTCATGCACTTATCACATGTCTATAAGGTAAATTGCCTTTCTTGGAATTCTGCATCCCAAATCGCACAAGGATCTTATCGATATAGGATGCCTGAGACATAAATAACAGTCGTTTCTTGCGATCCCGAAGTATCTGAATCCCAAGAACATAACTGGCCTCTCCCAAATCTTTCATTTGGAATTGTTAGCTAGCCAGGTTTTCACATCCGATAATATCTTTACATCGTTCCCAATGAGTAAAATACCATCGACGTATAAAACAAAAACAAAAAACCACATTCCCGTCAATGACGTGCTTGTATACACAAGGCTCATCAACATTCTGCTCAAAGTCATAAGACTTGATCGTGGTATCAAATCTTATATTCCAAGATCGATATTCTTGTTTAAGTCCATAAATAGACATTTGCAGCTTGCAAACCTTTTGCTCTTGACCTTGGGCTATCAACCTCTCTGGTTGTACCATATAAATACACTCATCAAGATTGTCATTCAAGAATGCAGTGGTGTCTATTTGCCAAATTTGATAGTCATAATATGCGGCAATGGATAGAAGAGTGCAGATGGATTTGAGCATGGCTACTGGCGAGAAATTTCCTCATAGTCAACTCCCTCTTTCTGGGTATAACCCTTGGCCACTAGCCTAGCCATGAAGGTCTGTACCTTCTCATCTGCTCCTCTCTTTCTTTTGTAGATCCACTTGCAACCTATAGGTTTTGCCCCATCAGGTTGGTCTACAAGTTCCTAGACTGAGTTAGAGTACATAGACTCTATCTTTATGTTCATGGCATTGAGTCATTCCTCTTTATCAGAATCATCCATTGCACTATGATAGGTCAATGGATCATCTATACCATCACTGTATACGACAACTTGTGCCTCTCCAACTCTTAGATAGCGATCAGGTTGTCGTACAACCCTCCCACTACGTCTAGGTGGCAGATTATTCTAAAGAACTTGCATCTGACGCTTAGATGTTGAAGGTGTTATGTATTTTTCAATTGTCATTGATGATGGTGCGCTGGTCGAACCAGTAAATAACTCCTCGAGTAACACTTTACTTCGAGGTTTGAACTCCCTCATATAGTCCTCCCCCAGAAATGTAGCATTTGTTGATACCAATAATTTGTTATCTTCAGGGCTATAGAAGAATCCACCCATAGTCTCCTTAGGATAGTCTACAAATAGGCACACATGAGAACGTGGCACCAACTTTATAGTCTTATTCTTCAACACATGTGTTGGACACCCCCATATGCGGAAATGTCGTAAACTAGTTTTACGACCATTCCACAAGTCTAATGGAGTCTTAGGAACAGACTTAGATGGAACTACATTAAGGATATGCATTACAGTTTACAATGTATATCCCTAAAATGAACTAGGCATTGAGCTACAACTAAACATATATCTCATCATGTCTAAAAAGGTTTGATTTCTTCTTTATGTAACACCATTTTGTTGTGGTGTTCCAGACGCTGCGAGCTGGGATACTATCCCATGCTCAGCTAAGAATTCCTCGAAATCTCTGTCAAGGTATTCTCCTCCACGATATAATCGTAGAGTTTTGATTGTTTTATCTAATTGGTTCTCAACCTCAACACGATATTCTTTGAACCTTTGAAAAGTATCTGACTTGTGTTGCATTAGGTAAACATACCCATATATGGAATAATCGTCAATAAATGTGATGAAGTATTCATAACCACCTCGGGCTCTTACATTCATCGGTCCGCAAATGTCTGAATGTATAAGCTCAAGTGGTTGACTGGCTCTTATATCTTTTCCAGTAAAAGGTCTTTTGGTCATTTTCCTTCTAAACAAGATTCGTAGGCTGGTAAAGTTTCGAGCTTTAACTAATTTAAGGCTCTGTTCTTTATCAACCTATCTATCAGGTCAAGGCTGATATGACCAAGTCTAAGATGCCACAGATATGTGTCATCGTGATAAATCTTTTACCGTTTAGTTTTAGGTTTCTCAACCTTAAATATTTCAATGTTGAGTAATGACCTATGTGTTAACGGTCTTAACACATACAAGTTATTTTCTGGGTTTCCTATGCATATGGTTAATCCATTTCTACCAATAATAACCAAATTACTATTAAAAGAAACTAAAAAACCATCATCCAAAAGTTTAGAAAAATAAATCAAATTCCTGCGGAAACCAAGAATGAATAACACATTATTCAAATTTAAATAACTATTATTTGTAAAATTTAAACTGAAAACGCCCACTGCTCTTGTTGAAATGGCATCACATATCCCAACCCTCATGGCGTAGTCATATTCAGCAAGGTCCCTCTATGAGTTAAGTAGATGCAAAGAAGAACAAAAATGGTTAGTGGCTCCAGAATCAACAATCCAGGCAGATTTATCACCCTCCATTTATATATATTCGATAACGAGTAAATCATATTTACCTGTAATTTTTTTCTCCTTCAGCTCAGCAAAGTATTTAGGACAATTCGTTTTCCAATGCCCGTTCTTGTTGCAGTGGAAACATTTTCCCTTGGGCTTTGCATCATTGGAGCCTTTCTTGTTCTTCTTCTTCATGGGCTTAGCCTTAGCCTTCCCAGTGCTATTCTTCTTCATCTTTGCAGATTTTGAAGACTCGGTAACATTTTCCTCAAAACTGGGCTTACGAGGATCCACAAGCATGGACTCGTAGTGAGTGAGCTCAATAAGCAACAGGGTCAAAGTAAAAGTTAATTTGTTCATAATATGGTTGCTTTTAAACTACAAAAAAATCTTCAGAAGAGTTTCCATAATCATGGTCACCTGGCTACGCTCGTCAATACGAGCTCCATGGGTTTCAGTAGTATTGAGATAGGACATCATTCTCAAGACGTGCTCTCGGACTGATATCTCATCCTTTATCCTAGCAGTCATCGCTGAGACCATAGCCTTATGACGTTGTCGCTCCGAATGCTGCCTAAACATGCCATGCAATGACTCTATCATCTGAGATGCTGAAGCCATAGGTTTATGCTTTGCAGCAAGAACCTCTAACATCTCTGCTAGTAAGTAGCAGCGGGCTTTCTCATTAGCTGCGACCCATTTCTGGTAGGCATCACATACAGCTTGGCCAGCATTTCTGGCTGGCTCGGGAGGACACTCCTCCGTCAGGACAAACTTTAGGTCTTTGCATACCAGGATAGCGTTCATATTACTTTTCCACTTAACATAATTTTCTCCCGTTAATTTATCATTTGGGAGTATGGAAATAATCGAAGAAACCATGGCTGAAAAATAAAATAAACATGCATTTAATATTCATTCATCCCATATTAAAATTATCAAATAATTTTGGCATAAAATTAAACATGATGCATGAACCATGAATAACGAGTTAGAAACCTAAGAGAACTATTATGCCATGAAAATCTATCATCCCATAAATAAGTGCTGCCTTAGGGTAGGTCAAGTATTTGCATGACAGATCGAGACAATCTCAATTGATTAATATATGCATGAGTAACTCTTATTCATATATTAACCAACTACTGTTTGATTCGATCAAGGAATTTAGATTAACAGTTAATCATTATTTTGTGAGTGTGACCCATCTTTTCGGGACCCTTGGACTTAACTAGTGAAGTACCATTGTAGGGTAGGTCAGTTCACCAGATACATATAGAATCCATATCCTCTCGGAATCCAAACCTGATATTGATCAAAATCGAGATTGCGAGATATACTGTTGTATATCCCTCTTCCACTCACTATTTTGAGATTAAGGTTTCTATTCATAAAATATCTAATATTTTAATTTAACCAGTGTGAAAAAATTTATGGGGGCTAAATCTTAATTCTTATTTACACTAGTACACCATTAGTGACCTAACCAATTTTAACTCTAAAAATTTGTATCACTAATTTTCAATAGTCTCTACTAATAGTATTACTCAATTAAACTAATTTAATTAGAGTGGAATTAGTGACCTATTATATTTTAATTTTTAAAATACTAGAACACTAATTGGTTTAAAATTTTAGAATCCTAAAATGATCAAGATTTATATTAAACTATTTAATTAATCTTGTGCGTTATAAAATCCAATGGTACGTGGAATTGTATCCCGAGTGCAGACCACATTACCGTCCATTTGGATTCAGCTATGGAATTTATGTCTGGGTTTCCATTCTATATACCAATGGAATTTATTATGCACTTATTAAGCCCAATATATTAGAATTCAAATTTTAAACCATAAAACCAATTAATCCAATTAATTATTTTTCATGCATATCATATTCTAATTTGAACATTTTAAATCACATAAAATCATATTTCATGTCTTTAATGATAATGCATCTAAAGCATGTTATGGCATGTGAAATGTAAGAGTAGGCACCCTAAGCTATATGACATGTTATTCACACATTTCGAATTAAAACATACATATAACATAAAATTTATTTTACATTGACCAAGCTCTTATTTTAACCTATATTAATCTAATTAATACAAAAATTCTCAAGGCATCCCTTGTTCTTCAAAACACGCTCCAATGTGGTATTGGCTCCTTTTACGACTCTAATGCTCCAAATTACAATAATTGAAATTTTACATTGGAAAATAAAAATGCAACAATTGCAGACAATGGCCTTATGGCCTTACATCCCAAAATCAAAACCAACATAAAAATAAGAGCCGGAAAAATTTACGACCAATGCAACATCCATTCATCATATGAAAAACAATAACCATTCATCATATGAATATTATTTTGTGCCTAATCATCTAAACATGCATATGAATATTTATAACTCATATAAATATATAAAAAGTAGAAAATTTAAATGAAAAAGAAGGATTAAGAACACTTTTCAACCTTGCTCTCGATGCCAATTGTAGGAAATATTTTCCTTGCGTAGCGGAAACACCTAAGGCACACGGATCGGACTTGAAAACTTTTATGTCCTTCCCTTTGAATGGCCGAATGCAACCAGTATCACCACTGAAATTTTTCTTCTGTTTTAGATGAAATTTCAGCCCCGAAACAGCTCCGGAATAGTCCCCGAACAACCGCATAAAAATTGGACTGTTTTGGACTCGATTCGCATCAGTGTACTGCCGAAACATCCCCTGAAATGAGTGGACAATGGTTGTGTTGTAGTTCTGATTTTTCACTTGAAAAACACAGCCCCAAAATATCCCTTTATGTTCCCCAAAAATTCTGGATTAAAACGAAACCAAATCGAGTTTCGTTTTACCAAAAAGGAAAATAAGCCTCACTGCCGAGTACCAAACAAGAAAAAGATGAAAATGATTATTTGGTCAACACCACAAAGTCTTTCGAGCTATATCTCATTACCAACGGAAACTAGTGTGGGCTAGACTCACAATATTAAATCCCTAAACGTATTAGAGATGGAATCACACTTGTATTTCTATTTTATTTTCTTCTTGTTCTTATTTTTATTTTCTCAACACTTTAAGAGAATTGGAGAAGAAGAATATGGAGGTTAGGGTTTGAATGAAAAGCTTAGTAAAAAAAAAATTTATTTTTATACTTAGGTTTATTTGTTTCCAAAAATAAAAGAAACTTTTCCCTTTTCCAACCTCCAATTTTCGGCCAAACATGTTAAATTTCAAAAATTTTATAACAAATCATTTACTTACCATAAAGCCAAAGATGTTACAAAAAAAAAAAATAATAATAATTATGACATTTAAAAGGTGTAACTTCCAATTGGATCCAAGGGTTTCCAAAACCCAAAATTTGAAAATTACAATCTTATCCTTATTAAATTATATCATATATAATTACAAATTTTTTATTTAATAATTATCATATAATTATTAAAACCATATATTAACTTTTACTATATAGTTTCAATTGTGACAAAATAAAATTATTAATCATATTAATAATATTTATACTTATGTGAGTATATAATTGGACTATCCAATTATACTAAATCCGCTACAGTATATTGAGCTATCACTGGGACTAAATGGACCTACGGTTCCAAGCTCCAATAATCTCGAAATATTAACTAAGCTCTTAATTAAATATTTTGAATTATTAACTCCGGGTTATTCCACTAAAAACCCTAAGATGCACTCTCGTTGCCACATATAGTATATTAAGCCGAACCAAGTCGGTGTCCATCGATATAGTCACTACATATGAATTGACCCTTCACGAGTATCTCGTAATTAGAGTCGGCTCATAATATCCGTTATACCCTCTAATTATTATTACTTTAAGTACCTTTGATTCTCTAATAAACGATTTATTCATAACCATTATTAATTTTAGTATTTCTATTCGGTATAGAAAGACTTACACACTCTAATTGTTCAAGTACCGAATCAACCCTTAAGAAATATACTCCTCTACTTCTCGCAAGAAGGAGTGAACTCAATGTCTATGTAAAACATCCCCAGCTACACACCAGACCATGCCCCTAAAGTACGTAGCTATTGGTCGGGACTGCTACACAAAGGATATAGCTGTTGGAGTTTTTACTCGGTGTGCCGATTTCTCATGTATTTCTGTGTAAACACATGTATGAATAATATTTTGTTATGAATAAAATTTACAGTTTCGTCAATATTTTATCTTGGAAATGGTAAAGACGTACTTGACCTAGGAATGATTAAGTTACAACGTAATTGCAAAAAATGTCACAATTGACATTGAGAAATATTATAACAGTATCATTCTTAAATTATTCCTGGTCAAGGTTTACATTCTTGGTTCGAAAGTAAACCCAGGAGACTGGTACATATCGTATATCAGAATATTCGATTTCGGTGGTTTATCTCAGTGAGCCACGAGTCTAAGGAGACTCGTATAGACATGTAGGTGTTCATAGGGATGAGCACTGAACGACTCATAGAAGATTCCTAATATGTGGTACACTTGCGTCAATTGGAATCTTCACGAGTTAAGTAGCATAATGGTACTTTGACTTGAGATACCAAAGTGGATATATAAGTTATCCTCCACACTTTGATGACAGTCACATCTTTGACCTTTTTAGGTTAGACCTCTGCCAATTCATTGGGTGTGGACTGATGCTTATGATATCCAGTGATGTTTCCAGAGAGGATCCGTCAGTCCTGCGTACATGATTTAGGTATCCATTTTATGAGATTATGATTTATCAAATCCATGGCCATGGTACAATCAGAAATGAGTTTTGAGTGTTATTGAGAAATCGTGAATCTATAAGTTGACGGGATAATACCTTATGAGATTTGAAAATTATATTTATGTCTCTGGTATTTATCCGGACACCTATGACGGAAGGATTATATGTATGCGAAGATCTCAACTTATATAGTTCAACGAGAAATGTGTGATCCTCATCATTTATGAGTGGGTAAATTATGGACACATGATTTGATTCCGTAACGGATATACCTTAACTTAGAGAGTCTCACATAATCAACAATACTCATAGAGAACTAGAGCGACTTAAAACGGATAATATTGATTATTCGAAAATCGTTTAACGGTTAAATGAAAATTACACATATGTGGTACTCAGTATTTTCCTAAAATAATATGTATGTGTATTTGATATATAATTTGATTAGATACGTATTAATTAATTACCGAATATTTTGGAAAATATGTCAACCTTGAATGTATTTTAATATTTATTTATTGTAAATGTAGAAATACATTATACATTTGATTAAATGGAAAGTGTTAAATAATTAATTTATTAAATAAATATATTTGGAATTATTAAGTATATAAATTCACATGTATAAGACATGTGTTGGATGCTTTATAATGTTGACATGTGGCATTGTTGGAGTTTTAGTGGATGAGATATTTGTTTTTATTTATCAAAAATTATTTTGTTATATGAAATTAATTTTTTCTCTCTCCCACTACCTATATTTTTGGCCAACAAGTATTTTGGGGACTATTCTCATTTCTTCAACAACAAAAGGGAGAGAAAAACCTAAAAGAGAAAGAAAAATTAAAAGATCAAAAATTCAAGTAAAAGGCTTAAAGATAATTCAAATTTAAGGTAAATTTATTAATCTTTTAGCTTGGAAATTATTTCTTTTGAATTTTTGATAATACATATGATATATATTATTTTTCCATCTCTTGAATTTGGGTTTTTATTTGTTGGATGCTTGTTGGAAAATTAATTGCATGTGTGATGATTCTTTAAACTTAATAATTGTTATTTGAGTTCAATTTATTTTAGGAAATTAAAGTTGCCATTCTAGAAATTCTATGCCACTTTATAGAAACCTAGAATTATTTTTGGGTGTTTGTGAATGTGTTGAGACTTTAAGAATGTTGGATTGATTAATCTAATGCTAGATTGAAATCCGATTTGGTGGAAATTTGGTTAATTGAAATTTCTAGGGTTTATGCCTTGTTCCAAAATTGGGGCTTTTCATTTTATGGATTAAATTGGGAACATTAGATGTATATTAATCATTTTGGTAGTGTTTTGAAAACACTTAAATATGTAATTGACACTTTTGGACTAAAATAAGCTATATGCAAAAAGTTCGCTATATTGGTGATTTTCGGTTTTTGGGTTATTTGTGTAATTCCAAATTTGATTTGGGATTAAATATTAAAATAAATAATTTATTTTAATAGAACAAAGAAAAAAATTTGAAATTCGAAAAATCTGACTTTTCATGTTCCGCTGCACCCCCGCAAAACCGCTAATTCGCCAATAAAATGGTATCAGAGCAAGTATGATTCCTAATCCATAAAATGATTTTAGCATGATATTTGATATGTAATCTAAAGACTTATTTCCGTAAATACATTCTTTATTAGATAGGATCTAAATAATCTGTTTGACAGTTTAGCGGAAAATTCCTTTTAAATAAAGCTTTAAAGTAAATTGTATTTGTGTGTGTTTTTTCTTGGTCTGCCTTATCAATACAGATGCCAATGTTTTCCTCATGCTGTAGATGTATCGTGCCAAAGTTGTGCGGTTATGGCTGATGGTAGTTCATTTGCACCAATAGAACTTATATGATTATAGACAAATTCAAGTGAAAGTGGAAATCCTGAACGTGTCTAAGCTATCAGGACTACACCGGTAACATGAGTTTTTCACTGAAAAGTTAAGCATTGAAAACGTCTCATTGTGAACGTGCCAAAGCTGTCACAACGAGAAACAATCAGGAACGAAAATTATGAGTCACTTTTATGATTGACAATGGTTGTCTACCTAATGAATATATGTTGGCGAGAACGTGCCAAAGTAGTGAGCCAAAATATACTTATGGTATCTACTACTTCCTGTTGTTGAATTTAATTTGATTATATTATTACTTTCTATTTGGGAATTACACTATTGCATGATTCAGTGGGAGGGCATCATTTAAATTAAAAATCCATGATTTATTTGATGTTATGTTTGATATTGTATGAAATTATATTATCTGCTATTTTTTTCTTTCGCTATCTATATGATAGATTTGCGATGGTCGGCTCTTCGTCTTCCAATCCTTTAGCTCGTATGCTAGATATGAACAAGCTAATTGGGCCCGAAAATTTTACTGACTGGGAAATGGATTTGAGGATTGTCCTCGAATCCGAGAGATTATGGTATGTGTTGGATGGACCGATTCCTCTAGCTATACCACATGAGTCAACACCCGAGGAGTATGCGACATTCCAGAAATGGAAGGATGATGATCTAAAATTTAAATCATACATCCCCGTATCATTGACTCTGAAGTTGAAGAGGCAATATATTGATATACTTGATTCATATAGCATAATCTCTCAGCTTAGAGAGCTCTTTATGAATCAAGAGAAAATTATTGTTCATAGAGTGGCGATGGAACTGTTTCACTCAAGACTGGATGAGGGTTAACTAGTCAGTCTGCATGTGCTTCATGTGATTGATTTGATTGATCAATTGAGGTGATATGACTTTCTATTCAATGAAACTCTTGGGCGTAGTTTGATACTAGGCTCACTCTCTAGCATATTTCGCCAGTTTGTGCTGAATTTTAATATGCATGGGATTAGCTATTCTTACAGTGAGTTGCATAGGATGATGCTCACTGCTGAGGAGGATCTTAAGAAGAGAGTGCTGACTCGCTTTCTCAAACCTATTTCTCTTTCTACCGCTTCTAAACTCTCTCGAAAAGAAGGGTAAATGAAAGAATAAGAAAGGTAAAAAGATTGCTCCTCAGGGTAAAATAGGGAAACCAAAACCCAAGAGAGCTACCGAAGACACATGCCACAACTGTAGCAAGGTTGGACATTAGAAACGTAACTGTCCTAAATATCTTGCGCAATTGAAGAGAGACAGAGCCTCAACTTCATGTATATTTATTTTCCTCGTTATTGATATCTCTTTAGCTTGTGAAGTTTTTTCTTCCAGTTGGATTTTAGACTATGTTTGTCTTGTTCACATCAGCAATTCATTGCATGGGCTGAAGGAAAGTAGAAAGCTGAAATCTGGATCGTTGCAGTTACGTTTCGGGAATGGAGACTCTTTGGATGCAGTTGCAGTTGGGATATGTGAAATTCCATTGTCCAGTGGGAGCATTTTGTTAACTGACTGTTATTTTGTGCCAAGATGTGTGGCAAATATTATAATCATTTTTTGTATTAGATACAAAAGGTTTTTATGTAAATATTAAGAACTGTTCTCTATATTTATATGATAGATATAATATTCCTATCCTTCAATATGTAAATGAGAATGGTCATTACATTTTGCATCCATCTAGAGATATTTTGAATGTTGGGACTAATAAACAAAATAGATCTGATGTTAATGATACTGAACTATGGCACATGAGGTTAGGTCATATTGGCGTACGACGCCTTACCTAGTTGGTTAGGAATGGTTTGATTGAGAATCTCACTATTGAGCCTTACCCGACTTGCGAATCTTGTATTCAGTGTAAAATGAAAAAAGCCTCATTTACCGGTGTAGGACATCGAGCCTCAGACTTATAAGAACTAGTACATTCTGATGTATGTGGTCCCATGAGTCTCACTACTCATAGTGGCTATTCATACTTTGTTACCTTTACCGATGATTTATCTCGGTATGGTTATATTTATTTGATGAAACATAAATCAGAAACTTTTGAAAGGTTCAAAGATTTCTGAAACGAAATGGAAAAACAAACTGGAAAATTCATTAAGTGCCTACGATTGGATCGATGTGGTGAATATATGAACGGTGAGTTCATTGATTATTTAAAGGAGAATGAAATTATCGCTCAATATACGCATTCAGGTACTCCACACCATAATGGAGTGTCTGAGAGGAGAAATTTAACTTTACTAGATATGGTTCATTATATGTTGAGTTATACAGATCTACCATATTACCTGTGGGCTATGCGCTCCTTACTATAGTTCATCATTTGAACAGAGTTCCTTCCAAAGTTGTTCATACGACCCCATATCAGATATGGACTGGTATGAAACCGAACCTTAATTATATTAGGGTTTGAGGTTGTCCTTCATATGCCAGAATGGCGCAATAGGATAAGCTTTTGCCTCGAGGGCAAATGTTTAGGTTTGTTGGGTATCATTCCAATACGAAAGGATATTTATTCTATGATTCTGAGCGTCGAAATGGGTTCATAGATTGCTTCGTAAAATTTCTAGAAATAAAATTTTTGGCGGAAGGAGGAGATCATATACAAGTTGAACCTGATGAAGTTCAGCCTATAACTGATGAACCGCAGGAGGAACATGAGGTCCAAGAAGGTGAATGATCTTTGACGCACACACTTCGTATGTCGAGTAGGGTCATAAGACCTCCTGAGCGCTTGTCTTTGATATAGGACAACAGTCTTGATATACTCTTGGTAGAATAGACTAACTTGAGGACTTACAAAGAAGCGATGTTGGATATCGATTCCATGAAATGGCAGGAAGCCATGAAATCAGTGTTAGTCTCAATGCATCATAATCAAGTCTAGGATTTGGTTCCTCTTCCTGAAGGAATCATTCATGTCGATTCTAAATGGGCTTACAAGAGGAAGAGAAGGCCTGATAGAAGTGTTAAAACTTTCAAGGCTCGGCTGGTTGCAAAAGGTTACACACAGCGACCTGTTTTCAACTACGATGAAACATTTTCGCCAGTAGCGATGTTGAAGTCTATTAGGAATTTATTGGCTATAGCTGCATACCATGACTATGAGATTTGGAAAATGGATGTCAAAACGGCATTCTTGAATGGATTTCTTGATGAAGAAATCAATATGGAACAGCCGGAGGGTTTGTGTTCAGCCAAGACTTAGATATGGCTTGTAAGCTTAAGAAGTCCATTTATGGAATTAATCAAGCTTCACGGAGTTGGAATCTTCGATTTGATGAGGTTATTAGATTGTCTGGTTTCCTCAAGAATACAAAAAGAATCATGTGAGTATAAAAAGGTCAATGGAAGCATGGTGGTGTTTTTGGTACTCTATGTGGATGACATCCTGATCATTGGGAATGATATCGGGATGATGCAGGGTGTAAAAGCTTATCTCTGTAAAAACTTCTCTATGAAAGACCTGGGTGAAGCTTCTTATATCTTGGGCATAAAACTCTATGGGTGTTCATAGGGTCAGGTCAACCCGCGACCCAACCCGACCCGCATGGGTTTAAAAAAAATAAAAAAATTACAACCCGACCAGACCCGACCATAAATTTTCGGGTTGGGCAACGAGTTTGATACTAAAACCCGACCCGACCAGACCCTATAATATTTCTATTATTTTTCTAAAAAATTTATTATTTTTCGAAAAAATTTATTATTTTTAAAATTTTTACTATCATTTCATTTATTTTTTACTTTTGTTGTATTAAAACTTTATATATATGATAATTTTCGGGACATAAATAAACTAATATTTATATTTCAAAACAATTAAATCATTAAAAAAAATTATTTTTTTTACCGACCCGACCCGAACTTGATCGGGTTTCACCTCCGCGTGACCCAACCCGTTACCCGACTTTCACGTGACCCGACCTGATCGGGTCTCACAAAATTCAAAAAAAGCCGACCGGACCCATGAACACCCCTATAAAACTCTATAGAGATAGAGAAAAAAAGCTTATTGGATTGTCTCAGTCTACGTACATAGATAAGATATTATAAAGGTATAATTTCAGTAACTGTAAGACAGTTAACATACTTTTCCGACATGGTATACATCTTTCGAAGAAAATATGTCTGCAAACTGATTATAAGAAGATTATAATGTCTAATCTACCTTATGCATCGTGTTTGGTAGCATTATGTATGACATGTTGTGTACATGACCTGATATTAATTACTCGGTTAGTGTAACCAGTAGATATCAATCAAATCCGGGTAACGACCATTGAATGGCTGTTAAACATATCATGAAGTATCTTAAAGGTACTAAGGATAAGTTTTTAATTTATGGAGAATGAGAACTGCAAGTTAATTGGTATATGAATTCGGATTTCCAGTCGGAACCGGATGATAGAAAGTCTACATCGGGATTCGTATTTACCCTTAACGGAACTACAGTTAGTTGGAAAAGTTCCAAACAGGGATCGATAGTTGATTCCACCATAGAGGCGGAATATATTGTGTCATCTAAGGCTGCAAAAGAAGCTGTATGGATTAGAAACTTTGTCACAGAATTGGGAATTGTCCCAAGCATTGAGAATCTGATTCCTTTACACTGTGATAATACTGGAGCTGTTGTGCAAGCAAAGGAACCCATGGCACATCAAAATTCGAAGCATGTGGAGCAAAAGTATCATATCATTCGAGAGATTGTGTCACGTGGAGACATTGTCGTATGTAAGATACGGAGTGAAGACAATGTAGCAGATCCGCTTATCAAGGCCATTCCTCCTAAGTTATTTGATAAGCATACAGAGACGATGGGTATGAGATACCATCAGTTATGGCACTAGAGTAAGTGGGAGAAATTATTGGAGTTGGTACTCGGCGTGTCGATTTCTCATGTATTTCCTTGTAAATACGTGTATGAATAATATTTTATTATGAATAAAATTTATAGTTTCGTCAATATTTTATCTTAGAAATAGTAAAGACGTACTTGACCTAGAAATGATTAAGTTATAACGTAATTGCAAAAAACGTCGCAATTGACATTGAGAAATATTGTAACAGTATCATTCTTAAAATGTTCCTGGTCAAGGTTTACATTCTTGGTCCGAACGTAAACCCGAGAGACTAGTACATGTCGTATATCAAAATATTAGATTCCAGTGGTTTATCTCAGTGAGCTATGAGTCTCAGGAGACTCGTATAGACATGTAGGTGTTCATAGCGGATGAGCACTGAATGACTCACGAAAGATTATGTCCGATTCATAAATACAGACAGTTTTATTTTCCATAATATTACTAATTTTAACGGTAGCACCCTTGTCTTTTATACGTTTATTCGATCTAATTACGATTAGATATCTGATTACGATTAGATTGAAACTAAATCTGGTTCAGTGATAAGTGTATACTAGACAAAGACTCTATGATTTACAGTATAGTGCGTAGTTACAACGCAGTTTGTAATTGACATTGGGAAGCGCGCTATTAGTTGTATATCCTATGGGTGTTCACGGGTCGGGTCGGGTCGGGTTTTTCACATTTTTTTTACCCGATCGGGTCGGGTCATTCGGGTCTTCTGACCCAAAACCCAAAATTTCAGAAGGTAACCCGCGCGGGTCGGGTCAAAAAACTGCGGGTCGGGTCGGGTCAACACAATATTAAGTAAACATAATATATATAATTTTATTGATACAAACATGTTAAGAATGAAGGTGTAGCCGAAATGGCAAGCTAATCCATTAGTTTGGAGTATGTCGCAGGTTCAAATCTCACCACTGTCAACTTTTTCCTATTTCTTTTAAATAAAAAAATTGCCAAATATGCTGGTAGAGAGATTCGAACCTGCAACCAAGGGCAAACAGAGCGCGCACACTGCCAATTTTGCTACAAATTTTTGTTGTCAAAGTGTATCATTAAAAATATATATACTATTATTATAATATCATTCACATCGGGTCGGGTCGGGTCAGACCCGAGTTTTCTGGCCTAAACTCGTGACCCGAACCGACCTTTCGGGTCGGGTCGGGTCAGACCCGAAATTAGAATTTTATTTTTATAAACCCGACCGGGTCGGGTCGGGTTGTTGCGGGTCGGGTCGGGTCAGGGGTTGACCCGACCCTATGAACACCCCTAATATATCCTTAAATAAAGTTCATGGTCAAGATTTGCTAACACGGGTCGGTTAGTAAAATCCGCTGAGACCAGTACATGTCGTATATCGTGACCTGGTCCGATGGTTTATCCCAGTGAACCATGAGTCTCGGGAGACTCGTATAGACATGTAGGTGTTTATTTGATAAGACACCGAACGACTCACTGAAGGTTTCCTAATAGATGGTACACCAACGTCAATAGGAACCTTCTCGAGTTGAGCGAGCATAGTGGTCCTTCGACTTGAGATACCACTATGGATATATGAGCTATCCTCCACACTTTGATGGCAGTCACGTCACCGATCTATTCATGATCATACCTCCGCCTGTTCGTTGGGTGTGGACTGATGCTCATGATATCATGTGCGTATCAAGATAAGATCTGTCAGTCCTGTGTACAGGGCATAGGCATCCAGCACGTGTTTGCGATATAGTAAATCCATGGCCGTGGTATAACTTCGGAAATCAATTCCGAGTGTTATTTAGAGATCGTAAATTGAAAGTCGATTGTATTATACCGAATGGGTTTGACGTTTTCATCTATACCCCATGTATAATACGGATAGCCTGTAATGGAGGGATTATACGTATGCAATGACCTCGACTTGCATAGTTTAGCGAGATTATCCTTGGTTGTCATAATCCATAAGTGGGTGGATTATGGACACGAAATTGGATTTCGTAACGGATAAACCTAAACTTAGAGAGTCGCACAATATAAAGTGTACTCGTTGAGCACTTGTGCAACTCAATATGAATAATACAGATTATTCATAATACTTCAACGGATTAAGTGAGTTAATTCGGATCGTTTAATTGTTAAACGACAACACATGCAATTAGGGGATTTTGTCCGCTAATAATTATTGTGTATTTGTATTTGATACATAATACAATTAGATACACATTAATTATTCGTCAAATGAGATTTTGTCACATGTCATAAATGTATATATTTTTTATTTAATGTAAATAAAATACATATATGTGTGTAAATTAATTATTTAATTATTTAATAGATAAATAATTAAATAATTGATTTTTTCAAGCCTTATCCTATTTTGTCATAATTGTTATGAAAAATGGTGATTTCTAATTGGTCATTATGGCATGAATTAATTGAACTAAATGTGTTCAATTTGGATTGGATTACATAAAGTGAAATTGGTATTTTTAATTTTATAAAAAAATTTGAAAGGACAATAATGCCCTTATACTCCACTTTCACGCCACTTTAGGAAATAAGTTAAAAACATTGTTTTGATCATCTTCATTCTTCCAAGCTACTGCCGTGAGCCTCTCATGAAAATGGTTTTTTTTTTCATTTTGAATGAAGAATCAAGCCAAATGTGAAGAAAAACAAGAAATAAAGCTTGGGAAAAAGAAGAATTAAGGTAATTCTTTATGCTCTTGAACTTGAAAACTTTGTTTCCTTTTCTTGTGATTCCTAGAATAGATCTAGGGTTTTTCTTTACTTGCAAAATTTGGGGCTTTTGGTTGTGGTGGTTGAATTGGAAGTGGTAGAGCATATGTGAAGTGATTTTGGATGCTATTATTGTAATTAGTATCCAATTTTGTTCAAATTATTGTTGGACATTAGAGTTGCTATTCTAGAGTGTTGTGACCACTCTTATGACACCTAGAATTATTCTTGAGTGCTTCATGTGTGGTGGCTTTGATTGGTGTTTGATTAATTTGATTAATCTTGAATAAATTGGTTTAAAGCATGAAATTGGGGATTTTTGGTTTGCTGATCTGATCTTACTAAACTGTAAATTATGTGATATTTTTATGTCATATGAATGTAATGGATATGTTTTGGGAGTTGGCACAATTTTCGGAAAGTGTTTCGGAGTTGAAATAAGCGAAAACGGCGTTACCGGATGGATTTTGAGCCAACCGGGTGACAGCTGTGAAAACAGTGATTTCGTCACTGTTCGGGCATCCCATGAACTGCCCAGACACTATTGGATCTGAACTGGGCAGTTTCCATAAGTGTCGGGTAGTCGGTTCGGTCAAAAACGTATTTTAGGCCATTTTGTGGAAAATCATTTTTCGTAAAAGTTTCGCAAGTTTTCAACTATATTTATGTTAATATATGATATTAAATAAATTAGTTTAGGTAATATATGAATAATTTATTCATATTAGATATTGAATAATTTATTCGGTATTTTGAAAAGGTTTTAAAATATGATATCGCCCGGACCCGCGCTTCCGCTGCGCCCAATCCCCAAAACCCCAACAGTTAGACCTTCACATGTTCGTTGGGTGTGGACTGATGCTTATGATATCAAGTGATGTGTCCAGAGAGGATCCGTCAGTCCTGCGTACAGGATTTAGGTATCCATTTAATGAGATTATGATTTATCAAATCTATGGCCATGGTACAGTCGGAAATGAGTTTTGAGTGTTATTGAGAAATCACGAATATATTTGTCGACGAGATAATACCTTATGAGATTTGACGATTATATCTATGTCTCTGGTATTTATCTGGATACCTATGACGGAAGGATTATACGTATGCGAAGATCTCAACTTGTATAGTTCAACGAGAATATGTGTGATCGTCATAATTTATGAGTAGGTAAATTATGGACACAGCATTTGATTCCGTGATGGATATACCTGAACTTAGAGAATCTCACATAATCAAAAATACTCATATAGCACTAAGGCGACTTAAAACGAATAATATTGATTATTCGGAAATCGTTTAACGGTTAAACGAAAATTACACATGCATGGTATTCGGTAATTTCCTAAAATAATCTGTATGTGTATTTGATACATAATTTGATTAGATACGTATTAATTAATTACCAAATATTTTTGGAAAATATGTCAACCTTGAATGTATTTTAACATTTATTGTAAATGTAGAAATACATTATACATTTGATTAAATGGAAAGTGTTAAATAATTAATTTATTAAATAAATATATTTGGAATTATTAAGTATATAAATTCACATGTATAAGACATGTGTTGGATGCTTTATAATGTTGACATGTGGCATTGTTGGAGTTTTAGTGGGATGAGATATTTCTTTTTATTTATCAAAAATTATTTTGTTAAATGAAATTAATTTTTTCTCTCTCCCACTACCTATATTTTTGGCCAACAAGCAATTTTAGGGACTATTCTCATTTCTTCAACAACAAAAGGGAGAGAAAAACTTAAAAGAGAATGAGAAAAATTAGAAGATCAAAAATTCACGTAAAAGGCTTAAAGATTATTCAAATTTAAGGTAAATTTATTAATCTTTTAGCTTAGTGTAGGCATTGTATTTTTGCATGTGAAACCCGATGATGAGTCTCATTTGGAGGCACTACCTTTTGAGTCACGGAAGCCGCGGGAAACGGATATCGGAAGGGGAAATTCAGAATAAACAAGCTCACTGTCTTCGTTAGTGCTGCGTTCGTTACTTCGTTCGAACGTCAGGCAGATTGCGGGCGTTCGTGTCGCGTTCGAGGAAGCGTTCGAACGGTGTCGGTAATTCTGGTTTTGCTGCTAGCCTCACACCCAAGCCCAATTAGCCCACCAAGCCCATAAGACACATCCTAATTAAATCAAATATTAATTAAATTAAAAGTCAATTAAATAAAATATTTAAACCATTTACCTAATCTAAACCAATCAAATATAATCATACCAAGTTAAAATCAATCAACCAATATATTATTCCCAAACTTAAAATATTGTATGCCTAATCAACATAAACTAAATTTTTAACCTTCCCTATCTAGCCAAGATTTGTCCCCCCTCAATCTTTGACTTCCCTTATCCAATACCAAATCAAATCCCTTTCCTTGTCAAGCCTAACCATTTGCCTATAAAAAGAACCCTTCACCAACCTTCTCAACCCTAGCTAGCTCATACACAACACACAGGAAAATTACAGGAAGAAGACACCCAAAAACAGTAAGCAAAAAAAATACAGAGGAAACGGCAGCGAAACCACAAGGAAACAGCAGCAAAACGGACTCGAAACGGTAGCTTGAGCGGTAAAACAGTGAAGGAAAAGGCAAAACAGTGAACCAGAAAAGTTACGGAGCTTTACCCCTTCCGATCTTCGTGAAACGCGAGTCCGAGAGACGACTTAAAAGGTTAGACCTGAGGGTACTTTTCACACTCATCTTTACGTAATTTTTGTTATTTATTTTGATCGTATTTTACTTATTCGTTGAATCTTGTTTGTGTATGATGTGTGTTGTGGGTATTGGATGAATGAGAGATGTGTCAACTCTCGCGGTATATCGGATGGAAATCCGGACATAAATTTCATAGCCGATTCCGAATGGACGGTAATATGATCTGTACTCGGGACACAACTCCACGTACCGCTTGAGTAAACGGCACCCTCTTTTGTTTTGTGTTGCTTTGGTTTATTTATTTTTCGTCATTTGGATTTTGTATGTCGTTTATGTGTGCATGATTCAATCGAGTGCATGGGCTTAGTAAGTGGAATGAAAGATCCCTTATGGGGAGGGGTTAAAGCCCTTTATCACGATACTTTGCCGCGCCGGTTGATGTGTGTTCGGTTGAATGCAAGATACGTTCAATCGGGCATACTAAGTTTGACATTATTGTGTTTAATATTTTTTTATGCATGGTTCAATCAAGCGCATGGGCTTAGTAAGTGGAATGAAAGATCCCTTATGGGGAGGGGTTAAAACCCTTTACCACGATGTTTTGCCGCGCCGGTTGATGTGTATCTGGATTGGATGTAAGATGTGTTCAATCGGGCATACTTGGTTTTGATATAATTGGCTCTATTTTTGTATGTATGATGCGATCGAGCGCATGGGCTTAGTGAGTTAGTCCAAAGGTCCTCTATCTGAGAGACGAAGAGCCTAAAAGGCCACCTTTGTGACACTACTTCGCCGCGCCGGACGAAGTGTGTTTGGGTTGAATGTACGTTCAATTGGGCATACGAAGTACTACACTTTTGTTGTCTTTATTTCATGTGTTGTGATGTGATGCGCATGGGCTTAGTATGTTGGTCTAAAGGTCCACTCTTTGAGAGATCAAGAGCCCCAAAAGGCCACCATTACAGCAGTACTTCGCCGCGCCTCTTTATTTTGTGTTTATGTATTGTGTCCCATTTCATGCATCAGGTCTGTTCCCGTTCGAACGCATTTACGAACGCAACTCGAACGCGCATGCATTTTGTCTTATCATGCATCAGGTCTCATTTCCGTTCGAACGCGTTCACGAACGCCATACGAACGTGAGCATTCTGTTTCATTTCCGTTCGAACGCGTTAACAAACGCCATACGAACGTGAGCGTTCTGTTTCATTTCCGTTCGAACGCGTTAACAAACGTCATACGAACTTGAGCATTCTGTTTCATTTCCGTTCGAACGCGTTTACGAACGCTACACGAATGCGAACACACTGAACTGAGACATATTCATCACATGCCATGTATAATTGTTTCTTAGGTGATTTTTTATGGAACCACACATAGTCATTCTTATCTTTGTGCACATAATAATGAAAAGCATGTTTATTCCATTAGTTGCGTCGTTTGCCTTAATCTTGATTTAACGCATTACGATTCATATACCTATCCCATGATGACTTTGGAGTATTATTTCTTGTGATATATCGGATGGAAACCCAGACATAAATTCTGTAGCCGATTCCGAATGGACGGTAATGCGGTCTGTACTTGGGATACAATTCCATGTATCACTTGGAAAAGTGCTCACATGTATGCTTGTGCGGTTATTATGTATGCTTGTGTTTTTCATGAATATGATATGCTGAATGAAGTTGTATGTTCATTGTTACTTTGAGGTATTTTCAGGCATGTGTTCTTATATATGAGATATATGTGAAATGTATGTATAAGTGTTATTCTGTACCCGTGAATATGGAAGCATGATATTCTTAGGAATAAGTGTCACTTAAGCCTGATTAAATTATTATGTAAATCATATCATCACAAGTGACATAAGTAAGGGACCATTCCGAACCCAACGGTTTGAGGTCTTCCCTTGCGAGGGGTGAGTGCGGCCTTAAATCTTTGTCCCGGTTCACACCGGGTGGCGACTCCATGTTATTTCGTACTTCCCAAATAGGCCTCGAGCCTAGAACAACGTCGCACAGGTCCTGTTGTCCACAGTCTGGCGACTCCACTGGGGATAGAGAATCGGTCCCGAAATATTGTCTTGTGATGTTTGGATTTATGTTTTAATTGACCGTGTCTATAGTGGATAAAGTGAGGGTTTAATCAAAGGCATTTTGAGGCTAGGTAATGGTTTGGTGTCTTCCTTCATTCACTACCTTTCTAGAAGGAAAAGCTGTGAAGGCACCTAGATAGCCATCTACTCGTAGCCTATTGTGATGGACTAATTTGGAGGACTCGTTGTTTATTCCTGACACCAAACGATAAGAGCCTAAGAGGCTTGGGTATTTAAGTGAGCCTCGCTCCACCTTCCCTCTGGGGAATCTACAACGGGAAATCCATTTGACAGTCTGTCACACACCATAGCTCATTGGCACGTACCTTAGTGTATAAAAAGGGGTGCGCTCACTTGGTTGCTCAAACCCTTGAATGGGGAGACCTAGTTGTGGGCCATCATTCGCCGGTGAGAGCCTTTGTCTATACTCTTGCTAACCCACCCATAGACCGGGTTGGCTAAAGTGACAATTATTTCCTTGAATATGCGCTTGTGGACCATCCTCATTTGGATGCAGTTGGACTATTGTCAGAAATACGGGCTTGCTGGGCCATTTAAACTGGGTCAAGTTCGCACCTCATGACTATTAGGCCAAAAGCTTCTGAAATGTTGATAGGCCATTATGTAGAAATTATTATGTCATGTTTGCATCATCTTTCTTCTATGCTTGTGTTTGGGAACATCGTCGTTTGGATCCATTTGGACCATTTATCATGGGATATGGGCTTGTTGGGCCATTTAAACCGGGACAAGAATGTATTTCATGACTATTGGGCCAAAGGCTTCTAAGTGATTGATGGGCCACTTTGTGATTGTGTTCGGAACGTTACCATTTGGGTTTAGTCGGGCACCTTGTCATGAGATGTGAACTCATTGGGCCATTTAAACTGTGATGGGTTCACTCCTATGACAATTAGCCTGAAAGATTCTAAAATGATAACGGGCCGATTTTTTTGAGAGTTATAATTGATTTAGTATGTTATATATGTTACATGCATCTCACGCACCTCATACATACATATATCATGTTAACACCATCTATGTCTCAAAAAGACATCATAGATACCGTTTGGGTTAGACAATGGACAAGACTCACTAAAAGAACAAGTATGAGTGAATCCGATAATGAGGTGTCCCGTATGGATCAGTTAGAGAACAGGCTCGCCAAGGTCACTGAACAGTTGCAAGCTTTGACTACTGCTATGGCTGGTATAGCTGTGCCCCGTGCTGGGGAAAATTCTGAGAATGTGAGGCGTGAGGAGCCTACGAATGGGTTGAGGGATGATACCCCCGCTTTTGATGATGATATGGCAGAGTATGCAGCAGGCAAAGTATTTGGGTCTCAGGCAGCAGAATTTCAGAAGCTCGGGATCAGGTTGAAACAGTTACCCGTAAAATGAGGGGTAAAATGAAGAGTTGTTAGATTATGAGGCAATGACGTTCGGAGAACAGCTGCCAGCTCAGTTTAAAATGCCCGACATGGCCAAGTTTAGTGGGAACGGAGACCCGAGGGTCCATCTGCAGCAATATGTCTCAGTCATGAGTTCAATGGGCCTATCACAGCGCCAAGTCCAAAAGATGTTTGGGATGTCACTCGAGGGGGCACCTGTGGTTTGGTATCATAGCCTTGAGAAGAAGAGGTTAAGGAAGATTGGAAGGAACTAGCTGATGCTTTTCTGAAGCAGTATGTTACAGACTTAGAAGTTGACTTGTCACTCCGTGATTTGGATAACACTAAGCAGAAGCCGGAAGAAAGCTTCAAGGAGTATGTAGACCGCTGGAGAAGCCAGCTTCTGAAAATGCAGACTCGGCCCTCTGAGAAGGACCAGATTAAAGTGATCATCAAGGGCAGTAAGCCCTCGATCTACAGCAAGTTGAGGAGGATGACCTCCATGATTGTTGATTTTCGACAGTTGAGGGAAACTGTCATGGATATTGAGGAAGAAGAGGCTGAAAACAGAAAGTTTTATGGCCAGAATAGAAGAACTTTTGGGGGGCCTTCTGAGACCAAGCCCGCTACTGCCGAGGTCGCTACCGTCAAGAACCGGCATTTCTCTAACCTGGGGAAGCCGTTATCGAAGGTGCTTGAGAAGTTGAAGGGACAAGGACTCCTAAAACCCTTAGAGCCTAAACCACTTCCAGATCCTATACCACCCAACCTTAACCTAAACTTGTATTGTCACTTCCATCAGAGGAGAGGCCACGAAACTGACAGCTGCACCCGCCTTAGGCATGAAATCCAAAACCTCATCGATGCTCACAAAATACCTGACCCAGAAAGAGAACAACCCAACACACACAGAAATCCCCTACCCAACTACATGATCAACTCTGGCCTACCCGAAACCCTTGTCTTCCAAACTCTCGACCACTCAGCTTCATTCATAGGAATAGGGGATGGCAACGGTGGAAAACCATAGGCCAAGAAAGAAGGCAATATTGCGAATGATGAAATCATCCCTCCTAGTCTATTTGATCATGCATTTTTAATATAGAAATTGACTTAATCTACATGTTCGAATCATTTTTAAATGATAATAAAGACATTATTTTGCTGAATCTCTTCTGCAATATGAGTATATTTGAGAAAAACATTCAACCTTGGCACTATGAAATTCAGTGATGTTTAGAACACGGGGAATCTTCGGGAGCAACAACAGTACAGTCAGTTTCAGAAATGAATCAGTATCAGTTTGGGGATGAGTCCCAGGGCCGAGGCCCGCATCAGTATTAGCTTGGGGGCGAGGCCCACATCAGTTCAGTATCAGTTCTGCCGGGAATGGCATTATGTGGGGCGAGGCCCGTATCAGTATCAGTCTGGGGGGCGAGGCCCATATCAGTATCAGTCTTGGGGCGAGGCCCGTATCAGTATCAGTCTTGGGGCGAGGCCCATATCAATATCAGTCTTGGGGCGAGGCCCACATCATTATCAGTCTTGGGACGAGGCCCATATCAGTATCAGTCTTGGGGCGAGGCCCGTATCAGTATCAGTCTTGGGACGAGGCCCATATCAGTATCAGTCTTGGGGCGAGGCCCACATCAGTATCAGTCTTGGGGCGAGGCCCATATCAGTATCAGTTTGGGGCGAGGCCCACATCATTATCAGTAACGGTTCGGAATGGACCATTATCACATCTCGCCGAAAATGGCACTCCGAAAATGGAGCATGGTTCGAAATGGACCATCATCTCATCACTTGCCGAAAAGGGCACTCCGAAAATGGAGCATGGTTCGAAAATGGACTACTTTCACATCTCGCCGAAGCGGCACTCCGAAAATGGAGCACAGTTCGGAAATGGACCAAGGAAGGCCTAACCCATCGGAATATAATACATATACATGCATACATGTATACATATCACATACATGCATTGTTTGTTTCATGTTCGCAGGTTTATAGCAGCAAAGACCATCTCATCAAGTAACGGTTCAAAAATGAGCCACAATCTCGTACAGCACAGTTCAGGAAATGGACCGCTACCACAACAGATGCCGAAAATGGCGCCCCAAAATGGAGCACACATAGCAGACGCCGGAAATGGCACTCCAAAATGGAGCACTCACAACAGACGCCGGAAATGGCACTCCAAAATGGAGCACTCACAACAGACGCCGGAAATGGCACTCCAAAATGGAGCACTCACAACAGACGCCGGAAATGGCACTCCAAAATGGAGCACTCACAACAGACGCCGGAAATGGCACTCCAAAATGGAGCACTCACAACAGATGCCGAAAATGGCGCTCCAAAATGGAGCACACACAGCAAAGGCTGAAAATGGCGCTCCAAAATGGAGCACACACACAAAAAATGCCGAAAATGGCGCTCTAAAAATGGAGCACGGTTCGGGAATGAACCAGGGGTCGCAGCACCTCACCACCAAATCAACTCAACTCAACACATGGTAAGTCAAGTGACAGCTGGCGAGCCAGGTAAGTAGAAATGCATTGCATAACTCTGATAGGATTGTTCAAAGTCACACACTGCACAAATCCCATCAAAGTGGGGGCGACTGTAGGCATTGTATTTTCGCATGTGAAACCCGATGATGAGTCTCATTTGGAGGCACTACCTTTTGAGTCACGGAAGCCGCGGGAAACGGATATCGGAAGGGGAAATTCAGAATAAACAAGCTCACTGTCTTCGTTAGTGCTGCGTTCGTTACTTCGTTCGAACGTCAGGCAGATTGCGGGCATTCGTGTCGCGTTCGAGGAAGCGTTTGAACGGTGTCGGTAATTCTAGTTTTGCTGCTAGCCTCACACCCAAGCCCAATTAGCCCCCAAGCCCATAAGACACATCCTAATTAAATCAAATATTAATTAAATTAAAAGTCAATTAAATAAAATATTTAAACCATTTACCTAATCTAAACCAATCAAATATAATCATACCAAGTTAAAATCAATCAACCAATATATTATTCCCAAACTTAAAATATTGTATGCCTAATCAACATAAACTAAATATTCAACCTTCCCTATCTAGCCAAGATTTGTCCCCCCTCAATCTTTGACTTCCCTTATCCAACACCAAATCAAATCCCTTTCCTTGTCAAGCCTAACCCTTTGCCTATAAAAAGAACCCTTCACCAACCTTCTCAACCCTAGCTAGCTCATACACAACACACAGGAAAATTACAGGAAGAAGACACCCAAAAACAGTAAGCAAAAAAAATACAGAGGAAACGGCAGTGAAACCACAAGGAAACAGCAGCAAAACGGACTCGAAACGGTAGCTTGAGCGGCAAAACAGTGAAGGAAAAGGCAAACCAGTGAACCAGAAAAGTTGCGGAGCTTTACCCCTTCCGATCTTCGTGAAACGCGAGTCCGAGAGACGGCTTAAAAGGTTAGACCTGAGGGTACTTTTCACACTCATCTTTACGTAATTTTTGTTATTTATTTTGATCGTATTTTACTTATTCGTTGAATCTTGTTTGTGTATGATGTGTGTTGTGGGTATTGGATGAATGAGAGATGTGTCAACTCTCGCGGTATATCGGATGGAAACCCGGACATAAATTTCATAGCCGATTCTGAATGGACGGTAATATGATCTGTACTCGGGATACAACTCCACGTACCGCTTGAGTAAACGGCACCCTCTTTTGTTTTGTGTTGCTTTGGTTTATTTATTTTTCGTCATTTGGATTTTGTATGTCGTTTATGTGTGCATGATTCAATCGAGCGCATGGGCTTAGTAAGTGGAATGAAAGATCCCCTATGGGGAGGGGTTAAAGCCCTTTATCAAGATGCTTTGCCGTGCCGGTTGATGTGTGTTCGGTTGAATGCAAGATACGTTCAATCGGGCATACTAAGTTTGACATTATTGTGTTTAATATCTTTTTATGCATGGTTCAATCAAGCGCATGGGCTTAGTAAGTGGAATGAAAGATCCCTTATGGGGAGGGGTTAAAACCCTTTACCACCCCGATGCTTTGCCGCGCCGGTTGATGTGTGTCTGGATTGGATGTAAGATGTGTTCAATCGGGCATACTTGGTTTTGATATAATTGGCTCTATTTTGTATGTATGATGCGATCGAGCGCATGGGCTTAGTGAGTTAGTCCAAAGGTCCTCTATCTGAGAGACGAAGAACCTAAAAGGCCACCTTTGTGACACTACTTCGCGCGCCGGACGAAGTGTGTTTGGGTTGAATGTACGTTCAATTGGGCATACGAAGTCCTACACTTTTGTTGTCTTTATTTCATGTGTTGTGATGTGACGCGCATGGGCTTAGTATGTTGGTCTAAAGGTTCCTCTCTTTGAGAGATCAAGAGCCCCAAAAGGCCACATTTACGGCAGTACTTCACCGCGCCCCTTTATTTTGTTGTTTATGTATTACGTCCATTTCATGCATCAGGTCTGTTCCCGTTCGAACGCGTTTACGAACGCAACTCAAACGCGCATGCATTTTTCCTTATCATGCATCAGGTCTCATTTCCGTTCGAACGCGTTCACGAACGCCATACGAACGTGAGCATTCTATTTCATTTCCGTTCGAACGCGTTAACAAACGCCATACGAACGTGAGCGTTCTGTTTCATTTCCGTTCGAACGCGTTAACAAACGCCATACGAACGTGAGCATTCTGTTTCATTTCCGTTCGAACGCGTTTACGAACGCTACACGAACGCGAACGCACTGAACTGGACATATTCTCACATGCCATGTATAATTGTTTCTTAGGTGATTTTTTATGGAACCACACATAGTCATTCTTATCTTTGTGCACATTATAATGAAAAGCATGTTTATTCCATTAGTTGCGTCGTTTGTCTTAATCTTGATTTAACGCATTACGATTCATATACCTATGCCATGATGACTTTGGAGTATTATTTCTTGTGATATATGGGATGGAAACCCAGACATAAATTCTGTAGCCGATTCCGAATGGACGGTAATGCGGTCTGTACTTGGGATACAATTCCACGTATCACTTGGAAAAGTGCTCACATGTATGCTTGTGCGGTTATTATGTATGCTTGTGTTTTTCATGAATATGATATGCTGAATGAAGTTGTATGTTCATTGTTACTTTGAGGTATTTTCAGGCCTGTGTTCTTAGATATGAGATATATGTGAAATGTATGTATAAGTGTTATTCTGTACCCGTGAATATGGAAGCATGATATTCTTAGGAATAAGTGTCACTTAAGCCTGATTAAATTATTATGTAAATCCTATCATCACAAGTGACATAAGTAAGGGACCATTCCGAATCCAACGGTTTGAGGTCTTCCCTTGCGATGGGTGAGTGCGGCCTTAAATCTTTGTCCCAGTTCACACCGGGTGGCGACTCCATGTTATTTCGTACTTCCCAAATAGGCCGCGAGCCTAGAACAGCGTCGCCCAGGTCCTGTTGTCCACACTTAGAAATTGTTTCTTTTGAATTTTCGATAATACATATGATGTATATTGATTTTCCCTCTCATGAATTTGAGTTTTTTGTTTGTCGGGAAAATTAATTGCTTGTATGATGATTCTTTGACTTAATAATTGTTATTTGAGTTCAATTTATTTTAGGAAATTAAAGTTGTCATTCTATAATTTCTATGCCACTTTATAGAAACCTAGAATTGTTTGGGTGTTTTTGAATGTGGTGAGACTTTAAGAATGTTGGATTGATTAATCTAGTGTTAGATTGAAAGCCAATTTGGTGGAAATTTGGTTAATATGGTTAATTGAAATTTCTAGGGTTTATGCATTATTCCAAAATTGGGGCTTTTCATTCTATGGATTAAATTGGGTACATTAGATGTATATTAATCTCTGGTAGTGTTTTGGAAACACTTAAATATGTAATTGACACTTTTGAACTAAAATGAGCTATATGCAAAAAGTTTGCTAAATTGGTAATTTTCGATTTTTGGGTTATTTGTGTAATTCCAATTTGATTTGGGATTAAATATTAAAATAAATAGTTTATTTTAATATTCCAAATAAACAAATTTAAAATTCAAAAATTGATTTTTCACGTTCCACTGCGCCCCAGGCAAAACCGCCAATTCGCCAATAATAGCCTGCCATGCAGGAGTTCGTAGTACACTCAGGATTAAGATCAATCCATATATGACCATCTAGTATATCGAAATGAATTTCTTTATTTAACGGATATTATAAGAAATTCCATTTCTATCCGGGTACAATCCTATATGATCACATCATACAAGGTGTCTTCATTCTCATGTCTCCAGATGGACGATCCCAGATAAAGATTGCCATACAATTATAGAATGAACCGCATCTATAGATAAATCACAAATAAAGTACCTGCTTTGTTTGCTCTCTATGGACTATTTTAGATTACCAACTTCAGACTTAAATCCTCTTGTGTATGACACTCATACACTAAGTCTGAAGGTACATGTGTAATCTAGGGTAATCAAGATAATTTACAATATGCGAAATTTAAACAACACTTTTGATAAATGAATAATGTATCATTTTATTTCATAACATATAAAACCGTTTACATTACATGAAGCTCTAGAGCATATATCCCCACTGACTTGTGCTGCATTAGATAAACATACCCATATATTGAATAATCGTCAATAAATATGAAAAAGTATTCATAACCACATCAGGCTCTTACATTCATCGGTCTGTAAACGTATGAATGTATTAGCTCAAGTGGTTGACTGGCTCTTATACCTTTTCCAGTAAAAAGGTCTCTTGGTCATTTTTCCTTCTAAACAAGATTCGCAGACTGGTAAAGTTTCGAGCTTTAACTGATTTAAAGTTCCGTTCTTTATCAACATATCTACCTAGTCAGGCTGATATGACCAAGTCTAAGATGTCATAGATATGTGTCATCATGAGAAATCTTTTGCCGTTTTGTTTTAGATTTCTCAACCTTAAATATTTCAGTGTTGAGCAGTGACATATGTGTTAATGGTCTTAACACATACAAGTTATTTTCTTAGTTTCCTATGCATATGGTTAATCCATTTCTACCAATAATAACCAAATTACTATTAAAAGAAACTAAAAAATCATCACCCAAAAGTTTGGAAATAAAAATCAAATTCCTGTGAAAATCAGGAATGAATAACACATTGTTCAAATTTAAATAACTATATTTGAAAAACTTAAACTGAAAACTCTCATTGCTCTTACTGAAACGGCATCCCATGTCCCGATCCTCATGGTGTAGTCACTTTCAGCAAGGTCCTTCCATGAGTCAAGTAGCTGCAAAGAAGAACAAACATGGTTAGTGGCTCCAGAATCAACAATCCAAGTGAATTTATCATCCTTCACTAATAGAGATTCGATAACATGTAAATCGTATTTACCTTTAGCCTTCTTCTCCTTCAGCTCAGTAAGGTATTTATGACAATTCCTTTTCCAATGCCCGTCCTTGTTGCAGTGGAAACATTTCCTTGGACTTGGCATCCTTGAGCCTTTCTTGTTCTTCTTCTTCATGGGCTTAACCTTGGCCTTCCCAGTGATATTTTTCTTCTTCTTTGCAGATTTAGAAGACTGGAAAATATTTGACTCAGCATTGGGCTTAGGAGGATCTACAAGAATGGACTCGTAGTGGGTGAGCTCATTAATCAGCAAGGTTAAAGTAAAAGTCAACTTGTTCATAAAATAGTTGCTTTTAAACTGCAAGAAACGCTTCGGAAGAGTTTCCATAATCATGGTCACCTGGCTCCGCTCGTCAATACGAGCACCATGGGTTTCGGCGGTGTTGAGATAGGTCATCATCCTCAAGACGTTGCTCTCGGACGGATGTCTTATCTTTCATCCTAGCAGTCATCGTGCTGAGACCATAGCCTCATGACGTTGACGCTCCGGAGATTGCCTGAACATGCCTTGTAACGACTCCATCATTTGAGATGCTGAAGCCATAGGCTCATGCTTTGCAGCAAGAACCTCAGACATCTCTACTAGCAAGTATCAGCGGGCCTTCTTATTAGTCGCAGCCCATTTCTGGTAGACTTCGGGTACAACTTGGCCAGCATTTCTGGCCGGCTCGGGAGGACACTCCTCCGTCGAGATAAACTTTAGGTCTTCATAGACCAGGATAGCGTTCATGTTACTTTTCCACTTAACATAGTTTTCTCCCTTTAATTTATCATTTGAGAGTATGGAAATAATTGGAGACCATGGCTGAAAAATAAAAATAAACATGCATTTAATATTCATTCATCGCCTATTAAAACTATAAAACAATTTTGGCATAAATTTAAACTTGGTGCACCACCATGAATGAATAACAATTAAAAACCTAAGAGAATTACCATGCCACAGAAATCTATCATCCCACAAATAAGTGCCGCCTTAGGGTGGTCAAGTACTTGTATGATAGATTGAGACAATCTCAATCTCTTAATATATGCAAGAATAACTCATATTCCTATATTAATCAACCATTGTTTGATTTGATCAAGGAATTTTGATTAACATTTAGTCATTCCTTTGTGAGTGTGACCCGTCATTTCGGAACCCTTGGACTTAACTAGTGAAATGTCGTCGTAGGGTAGGTCAATTCACCAGATACATCTAGAGCACCTATCCTCTCGGAATCCAAACTTGATATTGACCCAAAATGGACACCATCCGTAGGGAGACGAAAGCAAAGTCGTCTCGAGGCACCTTTTAAATCTCACGTTTTTGGAATAACAACGGAGATCGCGGGATATACTGTCGTATGTCTATCTCTCACTCACTATTTTAAAATTAAGGTTTCTATTTTAAAATATCCAATATTTTATATTTACTAGTGTGAATAATTAATGCGGCGCTACTAAATCATAAATTTTTACTAACACTAGTATATTATTAGTGACCTAACCAATTTTTAACTCTTAAAATTTATATCTAATATCATTAGTCTCTACTAATTAATATACTCAATTAAACAAATTTAATTGGTATAGTATTAGTGACCTATATATTCTTACTCTTAAAATACTAGAACACTAATTAGTTTAAAATTTTTGGAATCCTAAAATGATCAAGGTTTTAATTAAACTATTTTAATTACTCTAAGTGTGTTATAAAATCCAAAGGTACGTGGAATTATATCCATAGTACAGACCACATTACCGTCTATTTGGATTCGGCTATGGAATTTATATCCGGATTTTCATCCTATATACAATAGAATTTATGATTGCACTTATTCAGCCCAAATATATTATATTTCAAATTTTAAATTTAAAATCAATTAATCCATTTAATTATTTTCCATGCATATCATATTTCGATTAACATTTTTAATCACAAAAAATCACATTTCATGTCTAGAATATATATGCATCCAAAAACATGTTATAACATGTGAAATGCAAGAGTAGGCACCCTAAGCTATATGACATGTTATTCAAACATTTCGAATTAAATATACATATAACAAAAAATTATTTTGCATTAACCGGATTCTTATTTTTTCCTGTACTAATCTAATTAGTACAAAAATATCTCAAGGCATTCCTTGGTATTCAAATCTCGCTCCAAGGTGGTGTTCGCTCTTTTTGCGACTTTGGCGCTCCAAATTACAACAATTGAAACTTTTACATTAGAAAATTTAATTACAATATTTATAAATAATGGCCTTATGACCTTACATCTCAAAACCAAAACCAACATAAAAATAAGAACCGGAAAAATTTACGACCAATGCAAAATCCATTCATCATATGAAAAACAATAATCATTGCTAAATCCATTCATCATATGAAAAACATAATCATTCATCTTATGAATATTATTTTATGTAGACTCATCTAAACATGTAAAAACAGTAATTTTAAATCAAAAGAGAAGGTTTAAAAAAACTTTTCAACCTTCGCTCTATTTCAGGTGTGATTTTTCAATAATAAATAGCCCCAACATAGCCCCAAAATATCCCTTAATGTTCTCCAAAAATTCTGGATTGAAACCAAAACAAACCGAGCCCCGATATCACAAAAGTATGTGCGACAATAAGCAAAACCAAGCCTCACAGCCGAGTGTAAACAAAAATAAGATAGAGATGGATTTTAGTTCAACACCAAAAGGACTTTCGTGTTATGTCTCGCAACCAACAGAAACTAATGTGGGCTAGACTCACAAAACTAATCCCTAAACCCTTTAGAGATTAAAGTCACACAAGTATTTTTATTTTGTTTTTTCTTATTTGTTCTTCCTTTTGTTTTTTCTTATTTGTTCTTCCTTTTGTTTTCTCAACACTTGAGAGAGTTTGAAGAAGAAGAAGAAAGGTGGCTAGGGTTGCAAATGAGAGGCTTAGCAAAAAAGAAAAATAAATCTTCTTTTCATAATTAGGTTTTCTTATTTCCAAATAAACAAAACCCTTCCCCTTTCACCATAGGAAGTTTCGGCCAAGGCAAGGAATATTTTAAAATTTTATAACATAAAATTTTCAATTACCATAATTGAAAAAATATTACAAAAATTAATAAGTTATCACCTAATAAAATGTGTAACTTCTAAATTGAATCCATAAGTTTCCAAAACCCAAAATTTAGAAATTACAATCTTAGCCTTATTAAATTATATCATATCATATATAATTAATATAATGTATTTAATAATTATCAAAACCATATATTAAATTTTAATATATAATTTCAAGTGTGAAAAATTAATATTATTAATCATATTAATAATATTTTCATATGTGAGTATATAATTGGACTATCCAATTATACTTAATCTGCTATAATATATCGAGCAAGCACATAGACCGAATGGACCTACGGTTCCGAGCTCCAGAAATATTAATTAAGCTATTAATTAAATATTTTGAATTATTAACTCCGAGTTATTCCGCTAAAAATCGGAAGATGCACTCTCGTTGCTGCAGATAGATAAATTAAGGCTAACCACGTCGTTATCCATCGACATAGTCATTACATACGGATTAACCCTTCAGAAAATCTCGTAATTAAAGCCGGGTCATAATGTCTGTTTTTTATGACTGGTTTTATATGTTTTAGAATAATTATTTCCAGAAGTAAATTAACTGGGTAATAATGACAATTTATATATTATAAAAAGTAATATATCTCTATATTTGAAATATTAAGAGTGGATCTCATAGCCCAATATTTTAATTTATTGTTGCATCCCAATTTAAAAATTTCCCACAACTTAAATCAATTCATTTTTTTTACTCAAATTGTTATTTCATTTTATTAAATCTATTCGTTATGGATCGATCCTGGACTTACCTGATTATTTTATTACTTCGACATTGTTATACTTGGGAAGTAAAAAATCATTTTATGAGTGTCAGAAAGTGATTCCATTATTGCGCCTATTCTTATCAAGGATTACAAAGTATTTAATTAGCTATAAATATACAAATAAATAACAAAATCAGCAGTCTTAAATTCTTCAAAAAGTCTAGAAAATATATATGGTGTATAATATTCTATACGCTGAATTTCACATTCAGCCTACAATTAAGAATTTGTATGATGTGGGCCCCAACGATCTTGCAAAATAAATAAAAAATGAGCGCAAAGTATCTACCCACTGGTATGATGGATGTCGTAGGCACTCCAATGCTCAAATCAGTGATGTAGACGAGCAGAAAGAGAGGAAAAATCAGGGTTTATGGTTACCTTGATCTTAGTATATTGCTGTGAGGGCGGTGGACTAGTGTTTATCGGGTGTTGTATACTTTGAGAACGCGAGTGTGAGTGCCGAAGCTTGAATGAATCAATCTCTTAAACCCTCTCTCTTTTTATAGGCTGTGAAGTAGCTTTCAAGTCATATTAAGATTCCTTGGAAAAATCGTACACCAACTCTATTTAGGAAATGATAGTTAAATCATAGTTGAATTATGAGTGCCTAAATATCGGCATTATATATAATCCCTATAGTAGTTGGATTAGACTACCGTGTTTGTAGGTAGTTCATCATGATCCAAAGACTTAGTTTCCTTATTAAGAAAGAACTATGGCCTAAATTGGCCCGATAATATCGAACGAGACATCAAGCAACATGATTAGGATCTTGCCAAAACCCTTATGAGTTGGATGAGCTCACAGAAGCCTTTAGGACGTTTAGGTGACGTATAGGCTCATGGACCCTGTCTATGATTCATGAGAGTGGACTCAGGGCCGTTTGGTGCTAATTGGACTTTGTCTGATGCGTGAGCCTGAGTTATAATGACATTTGGGTTCTTGACCCAAATTTGGCATGTACAGTTTGTCACATACTCTCTAAGTCAAAGAATCTTTAGCTTGAAGAGTACTCATACGAGTATGTCGTATGAAATCACCATGTCGTTTGGAATATTTGCATTGTTTTAGACCAGATGAAGGTCATGCACGTAGATGAGGGTTCAAGATTTTTCTCAGTCAACTTTACCAGATTGTAGTCAATGAGATTCTTTAACCCGACGAAGGTTATTAGGGAATGTCCCATCGACTGGACCAGATGAAGGTTCAAGATAATCTCCAATCGATTGGACAAGAAGTAGGTTCATGAGAGTCTTCAATATCGTCTGGATCAGATGAAGGTCCAGATCTTCAACTTGACTTGACAAGAGTCATGGAGAATTTTCTCGTCGACTGGACCAGATGAAGTTTTAGGATAATCTCCAATCAACTAGACCAGAAGAAGGTTCATGGGAGTCTACAATGTCGTCTGGACCAAATGATGGTCCAGGACTTCAACTTGACTCGACAAGAGTCATGGGAAATATTCTTATCGACTAGATCAAATGAAGGTCCCAGATAATCCCCTAGTGAACTGGATCTGATGATGGTCCAATGGAGTCTTCAATGTCGTCTAGAGTAGATGAATGGTCATGTCTTCAACTTGACTCGACAAAAGTAATGAGGAATGTTCTCGTTGACTAGACCAGATAAAGATCCATGAGAATCTCCAATCGACTGGACCAGAAGAAGCTCTAGGGGAGTCTTCAATGTCGTATGTGTAGGAACCACTTTCCTAGCGCAGCGGAAATACGTTAGGCACCCGGATCGGACTTGAAATTTTTTTTGCCCTTCTCTCCTCTTTGGCCGAAATTTAACAGTACCACTGAAATTTTGCTTCTGTTTTGGATAAAATTTCAGCCCCGAAATAGCCCTCGAACAACAGCACAAACCTTGACTGTTTTGCACCAGAAATGCGCCCAATTCACTGCCTGAAACAGCCCCTTATATGCGTAAATCACTACTGTGTTTTCGGTCTGATTTTTCAATAATAAACAGCCCCAAAACATCCATTATTGTTCTCTAAAAATTCTGGATTGAAACCAAAATAAACCGAGCCCCGAAATCACAGAAGTATGTGTGGCAGTGAGCAAAACCAAACCTCACTGCCAAGTGTAAACAACAAGAAGATAGAGATGGATTTTAGTTCAACACCAAAATGACTTTTCTGCTATGTCTCGCAACCAACGAAAATTAGTGTGGGTTAGACTCACAAAACTAATCTCTAAACCCTTTAGAGATTAAAGTCACACAAGTATTTTTATTTTGATTTTCTTCTTTTGTTCTTCTTTTTGTTTTCTCAACACTTGAGAGAGTTTGAAGAAGAAAAAGAAAGGTGGCTGGGGTTTCTTATTTCCAAAATAAACAAAATCCTTCCCTTTTCACCTTAGGAAGTTTCGGCCAAGGCAAGGAATATTTCAAAATTTTGTAACATCAAATTTTCAATTACCATAATTGAAAAGATGTTACAGAAATTAATAAGTTATCATCTAATAAAGGGTGTAACTTCCAAATTGAATTCAAGGGTTTCCAAAATCCAAAATTTGAAAATTACAATCTTAGACTTATTAAATTATATCATATATAATTTAATATAATGTATTTAATAATTATCATATAATTATTAAAACCATATATTAAATTTTAATATATAGTTTCAAGTGTGACAAAATAATATTATTAATCATATTAATAATATTTTCATATGTGAGTATATAATTGGACTATCCAATTATATTTAATCTGCTAAAGTATATCGAGCTAGCTCGGGACCAAATGGACCTAGGTTCCAAGCTCTAATGATCCCGAAATATTAATTAAGCTCTTAATTAAATATTTCGAATTATTAACTCCGGGTTATTCCACTAAAAATCTGAATCTGTACTCTCGTTGCCGCAGATAGATAAATTAAGCTGAACCACGTCGTTGTCCATCGATATAGTCATTACATATGGATTAACCATTCACGAGTATCTCATAATTAGAGTCAGGTTATAATGTCTTTATACTCCTCTAATTATTTTTACCTTAAGTACCATTGATTCTCTATTGAACGATTTATTCATAACCATTATGAATGTTAATCTTTCTATTTATAATAGAAAGACTTGAGCGCTCTAACTGTTCAAGTACCGAATCAACCCTTAAGGAAAATACTCTTCTACTTCTTGCAAGGAGTCAACTTCATATCTATGTAAAACGTCCCTAACTACATATCAAATCATGTCCCCCAAAGTACGTAGTTATTGGTCGGGATTGACACATCAACCTCACCTTTGTAAATCAAATGACATAGTCTGCCATTCACAGACTCGTAGTACACTCAGGATTAAGATCAATCTATATATGACTATCTGGTATATCGAAATGAATTTCTTTATTTAATGGATATTATAATAAACTCATTTCTATCTAGGTCCAGTCCTATATGATCACATCATACAAAGTGCCTCCATTCTCATGTCTCCACATGGACGATCCCGGATCAAGGGCGCCATATAGTTATAGAATGGACCGCAGCTATAGATAAACCACAAACAAAGTACCCACTTTGTTTGCTCTATATGGAATATTTTAGATTATTAACTTTAAACTTAAATCTTCTTGTGTATGACACTCATACACTAAGTCTGAAGATACATGAGTAATCTAGAATAAACATGATAATATACAATATGCGATATTAAATAAACACTTTGATAAATGAACAATACATCATTTTATTTCATAAAACATAATATCGTTTACATTTTATAATATTCTATGATATATATCCCAATAGTCTGGACCGGATGAAAGTACAAGTCTTCAACTTGAGTCCACAAGAGTCACCAGGAATGTCGAATGGACAAAATGAGAAGAATAAGGATCAAGAAGGGGGGAAAACAAAAAACAAATTGAAATTTTCTTTATCAACCACCGTTGCTTGTCTATGCTGAAAATCAAAAGTTTCCATCAACATAAACACTCAAAAACACAAAGTCCTTTTTCATATGAACATCTATTTTACACACATTCATAAAATTAATAAAAAGAAAACAACTTCATCTAATTAAGCACACTGGGACTTTCAGAAGTGTTAATTCTTGCCATCATTTACACCTTCTAAGCGAGGATCCGCCGTGGAAGAGACATCACCTTCTTCCATCTGTTTCCAGCCTCCATCAGCCTTTTCATTCTCTCCGGACGCCTTTGCTGTGTCATAAGAAGCATGCAATCCGAAGAAGATATAGTAAACCAATAACAGTCCAGTCCAGATTCCAAACCTTTCAAACGAAGCTTTATCTATTGATCCAAGCAAGAAAATATTGATAGCAATGGAAGCAGATGGCAGCCATGGCACCAACGGGACACCCCATAGCTTCGGAGCCCTAGCTTGTGGAACAAGAAAGGCAAGTCCGCAAGTACTCAAGAACCAAATTGGCACAGTTATGCAATAACCAATCCATCCAGTTTCACTTAGACCCCAATAAGCAGCAGTGGCAATTGAAGAACTCAGAATCAGCACAATGCAAGTAATGAGCTTGATTTGATTTGCTGCTGTTGTTACCCCGCTGACATAGTAGCGGCGAACAAGAAGAGCAACAGCCACCAGCATGAAGATAAACAATGTAGAGATTGACAAAAGGTTTGATAATACGTTTAGCTTGGTGAAGAAGGCGATGATTGCAGTGGCTGTAAGCATAACAATGGTTGCATTAACCGGTGTCCCGGTCTTCCCATTAACCTGGGCTAACCATGGCGGCATCATGTGGGTTCGAGCAATGTGTGTCAAATACCGAGCCTGTCCAACGGCTGAGACTAGCAAGACTGTTGTCATACCTTTCAATGCTCCAAATGCGACGACGTATTTAGCCCAATCCCAACCCACAGCTTCAAACGCTACCGAAAATGGAGCATCAACATCGATTTTATAGTAAGGCTGCATGAGACATAAAGCTATTGCGAGCAAGCAATAAGCCGTAGTTGTGACAGCCATGGAACCAACGAGGCCAATGGGGATATCTCTAGCTGGGTTCTTGGTCTCTTCGGCCATTGTTGCGACAGCATCGAAACCAACATAAGCGAAGAAAAGCACAGCGGAAGCCTTGAAAACACCACGGGCGCCAAAAGGGGCAAAGTCTCTGTAGTTTTTGGTGTCAGCGTTGGCGAAACCGCCGACGATGATGAAGAGAATGACTGCCACGTGGATGATTGAGGCGATGTAGTTGAAGCGGGATGAGCCCTTTGTGCTCATCACGGCGAGGATGCAAATGACAGCTGAGACACCAACTGCTATGGGGTCAAGGTGGCCATAATCTTCTGGCATGCTTTTGACTATTATGCGGAAGTCCTCCGGCTTCTTGTTGCAAAGGGTGGCGAAGTAGGATGTCCAGGACCGGGCAACTGCAGCGCCGCCTATGACATACTCCAATAGGATGTTGCCGGCGGCAATAAAGGCGACGAAGTCACCTAGCTCTACTCTTAAGTAGGCAAATGAGCCCCCTGCATGCACAAGGAATATTAAAATTATTAATGTATCATGTTAAACGAAATGTTGATAATTCTTCAAGTCAATAGCTTGTGAGGCTGTGGGTAATGACTAAATTTAATTGTACACTTTATCACTGAAATTAAAGCTTTCAAAAGTGTTGGAATTTCAGAATATAGGTGAAGCAACTTTGATAAATCTAACACGTAAAAGTGGCTAAGTATATAATATTTTCTACTGTGATATTTTAAGAATATTACTGTATAGTTTAATATTTCAAACATTATATATACCAAACTTTGATCTTAAGCTTTTTAATTTCCATCTCATTAATAAATCTCATTAGTGTATCAAAATAATACAATTTTTACATCAAATACTAAAAATAAGAAAATTTACTAGCAATGATAAATATACATAAATTCTTACGGTTCTGCACAATGCACCAGACGTCATATTGACGTTTGGTTGGAGCACCAATAAGACGCCATTTTACCGAAGTAATTCAAAAAAACAACAAGAAGAGACTTTTTATCTATTGGTTGTTGAACTGTAAATGAATGAAATCAATAATACGTTGACACCAAAAGGGCAAGATATTTAAATAATGAAACCATCAAGTTTGGATTAGACTGAAAAGCCTTTCATAGGGAGCCAAGTCTTCTCATGTGTCATGACCAGTGTGAAGACAATATGTACAACTGTACTGAAAATTCAATGAAACATCATTGTCTAAGACTTTTCTAATTTTATTATGACTTTTCAATTTCAATTTCAACTTTTTTATATAGGATACGGCAGTAACGGCACCCTTTTTTTTTAAATGGTTCCATTCTCAGTCAAAATGTATTGCAAAAATTGAGTAATATAATGATTTATATTAACCAAAACTCTCAAAAAAAAAATATTTATATCTATATAAAAATTCAGTGGTATTTTTCATAAAACATTAATATAAACAAAACTTGTTTTCTAATGCACCATATCATTTTTATTTAAAAGATTACAAATTTTATTTATAATTAAATTTACTATCAAATCTTTTATTATATAAAAAAATAACATTTAAATTTAACTAAATACAAACTTAAGTCCGTTAAATATTTGTCGTTAATTTTAAATAATCTAATTTTTTCAAAATTATCTAACAAGTTTTTTTTTAAATTAGATAAAAAAAAAAAAAATACTCAATTAATAAAAAAATATATAAACTACATAGATTAAAGTAGATATTTTCTAAAAATAAAAATTTATAACTTGTATTTTTAAAATTATAATGACTATAGTGTTGTTAAGTGTTATTTATCCTAAAAACTATTGTCATGACTAGGTGGAGGACCCCTCAAACTTAAGAGTCCTGCTCATAGATTTATATTTATTTAAAAAAAAAAAAAAATTAAGCTTAGAATTTTTATAATTTTAGGTGAACAAAACCATTTCAAATGAGGGCTAAAAGATTTTGTCTTTCCTATATTCTGGTTTTCTAAGGCTAACAGTAACAGTATAATAAACAATTGAATTAAAAAAAAATTAAATTAATTATAATACCTGCAACAGGAATCTCGACGGCAAACTCGGTGTAACAAAAAACCGAAAGCATAGCCGAGAGACCGGAAACGACATACGACAAAACGACGGCAGGTCCGGCGTCCTGGCGCGCCTCAAGTCCGGTGAGGACGAATATACCGGCGCCAATGACGGCGCCGATACCGAACCAAATGAGGTCCCACCAGGTGAGAGTTTTCTTCATCTCATGTTCACTCCTTGCTTTGATCTCATGAATCTCCGTGGTGTCGAGAGATCGGGTCAGGACCCGATCCTTGAACCGGACGGGAGTCTCCTTTAGAGCTTGGACATAATTGCCCCAGCTCTTAAATGATTCTTCTGGAAGAAAATCATTCTTTGTGCATGAACATCCTCTTCTTCTTAGCCCTTCGTCTCCGTCGTTCACTCCCATTCTACACAAAATCAAAAAAAAAAAAAAATTTTAAAATTTGATTTTGATGAGAATCAGGGCAGCTTTTAAGACGTCAAATATAAGAAAAATTAATTTCAATTACAACAAATAATAAAAAAAAAAAATTATCAGTAGGTTTACATTGAGATTAAAAACGATTCTGTTTCTCCGAATCAATGACGAAGATTTTTATAATTGTAATTTGGAGAAGGAACTGTGATACAAAAGCGATGGTTTGTCGCTTTGATAAGAACAAGAACCGTCTGAGTGACGATTTTAAATAATTAAAAAACTAAAAAAAATCACAATCATAAGTAATAAAAGAAAATCGAATAATAAAAATTATACTGAATGCCAGCAAATCAATGATTACGACGAAATAAGAAACAAGCAGATGGAGACGCAGAATCTCCATTAACGCCGTATAATTTTAAATTATATATTTTTAAAGTCAAAGATTCAAGATCAATGATCTAGACTAGAGAGACATACCTGACTGAGATGAGATTTACCGTGGCCGGGAAATTTACCGGTTACCGGCGGAGAGTGGCGGAAGAAAGCAAAACGGAAGGAGTGAATAAGAAAAAGATCTGTTCTGCTAGATTTTAATTTTTAGTCTTCATGGCATTTCTTGTTTTGGAGGCGGGAAATGCGTGATAATTGATACTACCAGATTCTGTGAATATATTTCGATATTTATGTTAAAAGAGTTCTGGTATCAGCCACCGGTTATAGCCGGTAAATCCGGACTATTACAGTAAGCCAATGGCACCTGTCGGTTACGCGTAACACTTTAGTTAATATTTTCTGTTAGGAGGCTGTCATATAATGTAATAATAATTACCCAAGGATGGAGATTAATTTTGAGGATTGTGTATCGGGCCGTGATCTTTGTGTGTGTTCTGGTTTTGTTTTAATCGGACGGCCCTGATTCGATCCTATAAGAGCGGCCACCTGATTGTGCCAATAAGGTAAGTCAAGTAACCTTGTTTGTTTGTGTTGTTTTATAGCTGTAATTCTGCAAATTGCTGGAAAATAACTAACCCATCAGAATTTAGTAATGGGTTTAGTTTCTGATCAATGGTTTTATAATTAAATTTACTCGTTAAAGTTGGAATTTTGACGCTCTTTTAAATGGATAAATTAACGCTCATAAAATTATAATCTCACAATCTGAATTTATTTTTTAATAATAATTTATACTCTAATATTTGTTCCATAATTTATAAATTAATTTATATTTTCTATCTGACAATACTATCTATCAAAAATATCTTAACTTAATACTGTAGATTTAGCTAATAACTGGTGTGGAATTTGTCAATGGGGAAATGTCAACGTTGCGCCCGCATTTCCGCTGCATGTGCATACGTCGAGGTGTGTAGTTAGCCGATTAGAGGATTAGAGTTTTACTAATCAACTTAGAATATTTTATTTAGCGATGATTCTCCTTGATGCTTGTGGATAACTAATCAGATTAATTAGATTTCTTCACCCTTTTTTTTAAAGGAAAAAGATAACAATGTATATTTTATATAAAACTCACAGTCACATTATTTTAGAAATTGATATATTATGGATGACAATAGATCGGATATGTAAATGAGGATGTCAATATTTGTATCTGTTTCGTTTATGTTTGGCAATTATGCCTTAGACCAGTCCTTACGAAAATGGTAGGGGTTAGGGCCTTAAATAATAAGATCATTTAGTTAGAGGACTGGATAATGGCTTTTAAAGTAAAAGCTTCGGCCTAACCCTTTACTACATATAATTTTAAATATATATATATATATATATATATATATATATATATATATATATATATATATGTTTGTAGAATTATATGTTTACAGTTTAAAATATATAATGTACTAGTATAGTGTTTTATGGTTATATAATGTATTTAACAAGGTGTAAAATTTTGAAAATTTCATTTTATAGTTAGGTAATGTCATTTTTTTTTAAAAAATACTACTATTTAATTAATAATTTTTTAAAAATTTAGGGTCGGGTTTGGCCTCAGTCATGCCTCATATCAAGTGGACTAGGGCCGCACCTGGCCCTCTCATAAATAGACAGAGCTTTTAAGGGCTTGGGCTTTAATATATTTTATGGGCTAGGGCCAGGGTTTGGCCAAAGCCGAGCCCGACCCATTGCCAATCATAATCTCGTTTAATCAATGGGTACGTAAATTATCCATTTTATCTGCTATTTATAATATACTAGGCCCTCGTGTAAGTCTCCGTTTATATGAGGATTTTACCTATATTTGAGCAATAATGTCAATTCATGTATTTGGCTCGTTCAATCAATAGATATAGAAAATTATCTCATTACCTGCCCCTAACGTACCTCGGCCCGCGGGGCCATCCCCACGGGAATTTTTTCCATCCCTAGATACACATTCCTTTATTTTAAACTCCCATGTATGCAGTTTCTTCATTATTCTTTTTGCGAAATTGATTCGATCATATGATATATCTGGAAAAATAGAATCGTTGAATATGTTTAACAAGTGAAATTTTAATAAGGAATCCTTAATTGATAAGGTAAGAGACACACTAAAAAATAATATATATATATATATATATATATTATATATATATATATATATATATTAATATTATTTATTTTTTAATATATTGAAATATGTAATTTTTTTTTATCTTCTATTCCCTTATTGAAATCTCACTAAATCACTATATGTTTAATAACCTTAAATTAAGTATGCGTCCTTGTGAAAAATGTCAAGGATTCTAACTTTGATTACTTGTCAAACTTTGGAGTTGGGAATCAGGATTCTTCTCCCTTCAATGAAGGATGTGTTTGGGCATGGCACACTCATAGTCAATTACAATTATTTATCATCATAATATAGGTGTTGACTTTGGCGCCTCCATTACTCGTGATCTATAAAAATGGCTTCAAGGTTTTCCTACTTACTTTTCACTAGTGTTTTCGGAACCGAACCGAACCGATAATTGAATTGATAATTTAAAAAATTCTGAAAAAATCAACCGGTCCAATCTTATTTAAAAAACTATATTCTTAACCCAAATTTTTGATCAATTTAAAATTTAAAATTGCAGGGATAAGATGAAAGTAAATGACATAAGAAATTAGAACAATTTTACTTAAAAGAGATGGTGGTAAGTGAAATTAGCATACTCATATAAGCCTTCAACAAACAATCTCTATATACCCAAGAGGGGGTGAATTGGGTAATGACCTAAATATACGGAATTAAAAATCTTTTCGATTTTACGCTACTAAGCTAGTAACTTTACCAATTAAACTTAGTGATCAAGTTATCAAATTAATGTATTTAACAATTAATTATACATGGCAAAAAAGCCCGGGCCCTGCCTGGCCCGGCCCGGGGTAAATAAAACATGGGCCGGGCTTCACCCAAAAAGTCCCGGGCTTAAAATAAATAATTAAATATTTTAATTTATAAAATATATATATTTATGTAATAAATTTTTTATATTTATAATTTTTTATAATAAAAAAATCGGGTCCGAGCTTAAAATAAATATTTAAATATTTTATTTATAATATATATATATATATATATATTTATATAGTAGATTTTTTTTTATAATTTTTTATAATTAAAAAATCGGGCCCGACCCGTTGTCATCCCTACAATTTATACCCAAAAGCAAGTTTCTAAACAATATACATATATAAAATAAAATTTACAATAAATAAAAGAGTAAGGGTCACATAGACACCAAAGATTTATAGTGGTTCGACCAACAATAGCTACATTTAGATCCGGCCACGATTCTGAACCCTAACCGAATCGGAACCAAACCGGTTGGAACCGGAACCGAATTTTCCGGTTCGGTTATGGTTCTTACCCTAACCGAACCGATGGGAACCAGTTCCAGCAGTTCCTACAATTCCATCCCCAACGGCTACTAGCCGTTGGGCGGGGCAGGGAGCAACGACTCCCTACCCCAACATTTATAAAAAAAAAATATATTACTTGGGAAATTACTAAATTACCCCTAATAACATTAATAAAATGGCTAAATTTAGGGACAATCTATTAGTAGGGAACCCGTAATGCAAACAAGACTTAGCGCATGTGATTGTTGGTTATTACAACAAAATAAAAAATATGGGGATAACACGACTAATAACTCGAAATTAGATAATTATTTATCTATCAATTTCGAGTTTCTTACTGAAAGTTTAGTTAGTAAAAATTTTCAAATCTTTGAATGGTGGAACTGACATCAAAATATATATCATGTTTTAACAATTATTGCTAAAGATATATTGACACCACATGTTTCCACCGTTGCGATTAAGCAAGCCTTAATATATTGCAAGTTAGACGGTCTTCATTACATCCAAGCACTTAATAAGCAACAACATGTGTGGATGATTGGACCCGAGCTTATCTGAGGCAACAAGAAGATGCCCCGATGAATTTGAAGACTTGTTCGATAATACATCTACAAGTTCAAGCGGAACGGGAGCTGAAGGATCAACAAGCACTGATAATGATGATTGATAATTAAATAATTGTAAAATTATAATGGGAAAATATCTTAAATTTGTAATGGAACTACGTGAGTTTTGATTCCTCTCACCCCTGGAGGATACGCAGGCAACTTAAGTTTTTAAAAATTTAAGTTCAAGCTCTTTAATTTAATAATTTTATTTTTAAATTTTTTATACAAGAATTTTATTTGTAATTTAATATAAGCTAATTATATAAATTCAGATTCATAATTTTAAATAAATTTTTCAATCTCAATTTTTTTTATTTGAAAAAAAAAAGTAAAAAAAAAAAAACCAAATGGAACCGTAACTGGAACCGAACGATTCGATCCGGTTCCACACTTAAGTGGAATCGGAACCGAACCAGAATTATCCGGTCCGATTCCGATCCCACACTAATGGAATCGGGAACCGGTCATTTCGGTTCCGATTTGGAACCGAACCGGACCGGTGGCCAGGTCTACCTACATTCACTACTCTAAGCCGCGCTTGAAGCTTTTCACTAAGTTGAATCCACAACTTACACCGATTTTTCTGTGGCTCACTCACAACCAATAGTTTTGTCCCATAGGTTCACTCCAAATCTTTACACCAAAGGTTTTATCACTTAGGCTCACTTTTTAAACACTTACAATGAGTTTTCTCTTCAGGCTCACTCACAAACCTTTTACAACAATCATCATTTTAAGTATGCTCACTCATAAAGAGATTTCTCAACCTCAAGTGTTTGAATATGAAGATTTTACAATTCACTTGGGCACTCATAAAAGATAAGAAGATTCAAAATGTGAGTTTCTAACTCAAGTATTCTAAGCTCACTAAATGTATATGAATGTGTAGTGTGTGAGCTTGATTATGATGAGAGTGTATGATGAAGAAGGTTTAGGTCACTTTAAATGTTTTTGCCTTCAAAGAAAATATATGAAGATGTTAGAAGTTGGTAAAAATGAATTTGGGGCTCAATATATAGTGAAGGTGAAAAACTACCTCAGCTCTCTGTCTGAGATCGGTATGCTGGTCCTGCAACACGTAACGGTTATATTACCGTTGGTGGTTAAAGCGCAATATTGAATTACTGACCAGTGTTGAGGTCGGTATACTGGTTAGCTTAACAGTATGAACCGTCTCGGTTCTAATAGCTATACAAACCACAGCTGACCAGTATGAGCGACCAGTATGAAGTATCATGGTTCCAGAGAGCATGCAAAACTGCTCAAGGCATGGCAGGGTCATTGGTATACCGGTATCAGGGGCCGGTATACCGGTCTCAGTGCAGAAATCACCAGATTTGAAGATTAAAAATATTTTACACTTGACCTTAATGCATCTATATGTAGACCAGGTCACGGTTCTAGTTCGGAACCGAAACCTAACCACAACAGTTAGTAAAGGTGGCAATGGGCCGGACCGGGCACGAGCTTTGACAAGCCCAGCCCGATCCCGGCCAACAAAAAAAAAAAGCCCGGCCCGGGTGCCTTTCGGGCCGGACCGGGCTCGAGCCTGGGCTTTTTATGGGCTCGAATTTTTAAAAAAAATTAAAAATATACAAATATAAAATACATTTACACTATATATAAAGACAATTTACAAATAAATCACAAGTTTCATTATAAATTAACAATTTAAATGCTAAAAATAAATAAAAATGCCCGGCCCAGGCCAAAATTGGAATGCTCGGCCCAGGCCCGGGCCCGAGTCGGGCTTTCAATTTAGGGCCCGGCCCGGGCTTTTCTGCCACCCTTAACAATTATGGTTTTGTTTGGTTAAGTTAGAATTCGCCCCTAGCCGAACCGAATGGAACGTGACGGTTCCAACCGGAAGCGTTGGAACCGTTCGATTTCAATGGTTCAACGGTTTCGGTTGGAACCGTTGGCCCAACGGCTAGTAGGGAGCCAACGGCTCCCTTCCCTAAAAAATGTTTTTTAAATTTTTTTTAAAATCTAATTACTAAATTACCCTTAATAACATTAATAAAACGGCTAGTTTTAGGGGCATTTTAGGTATCACGAAAATAAATCCAAAAATGTATAAATATGAGTCATTCTTCATTTTTTCAACACACCAATTCTCAATTCTCTCAATTTCTTTAATTTTCTCATTCTCAATTCTCTCATCTTCAATTTCCCATTCTCAATTATCTCATTCTTCAATACTAACAAAAAATGACAAACTCTTATGAGAATATCATATCAAATGTGTCAACCCAAGAGAGCGGTCAAAGTATCGGTACACGGAGAATAAAAATTAAGTCTCGATTCTCCGATATTTTCAAAATTCATTTTCATTTAGTCGAGACTGAAAATGAAGGTCCAAGAGTAATATGCAATATTGTGGTGTATATTACAAATTTACCAGCGACTATGACAATATGAACAAGCACTTGGATAGACATCATGTCGCTGAAATTGACTTGATACAACGCAAACTCAAATGGGCAGGTACGCATCATCTAGTAAGGTATGAGTTCTTGAGATTTATTTAAATATTCTGATGCTAAAATTATAGAAGAATTTGCTAAATTTACTTGTATGACACATTTTTCTTTAAGTTTTGATGAAAAAATTATTTTTACTAATTATGTTCTAAATATTTTAAATCCTACTGCCTGTTAAATGACTAGAAATATAACAAAACGTCAAATTTTTAAATTATACAAAGATGGTAAAATTATTTTAAATGAAATATTTAAAGATATTAAAAGTTGTCTTCCTATTTGTTATGATATTTGGAGTGAAATCAGTTGACTTTTTTAGAACTTTACATTGATCATATTAAGATTGCATTTAATTATATTTGGTCATATTCTCAAGTTATGAGAGAATGGACCAAGTTTTGTAAATTAAATGATGTTAAAACGGTAAAATTTTCACGAGTCCAACACATTGGAATTCAACTTATTTTCTTTTAAGTTAAGCTTTCCAATTCAAAAATATATTATGTAGTTTTTTTTTTCTCAACTTGTTCAACATATCACACTTTCTCCTAGTCAATGAGATATTTTTGAAAAAAATTAGAACTTTTAAAAGTTTTTAATGATGCTACAGATATTTTTAGCGGAGTTTATTATCCTACAATAAATTTATTTCTTATTGAAAGTTTGAATATTGTTGGTACTCTATATGAGCATGCTGAAAATTATGATCCTAATGATATTATTTTAATTGAATCTATTGCTGTTATGAAGAGAAAATGATTGATTTATTTTAAAGACATTTCATTACTTTATCTTATTGCCACAATTTTTTTTTATCCTAGATTTAAAATAGAAAGTTTGAATAGTGCCTTACAAACTTACTATACATATTTAGGAATATTTAATGAAATTAATATTACAAAAATAATAGATAAAATAAAAATTGATTTAATGATTATGTTAGTAGATATAACGTGTAATCATTAGGATAATCTAGTAGCGAACCCGTAATTAGTTCAAGACTTAACGTATGTGATCGTTGATTACTACAACGAAATAAAAAATATAGAGATAACACGACTAACAATCTGAAATTAGATAATTATTTATCTACCAATTTCGAATTTCCAGCTGAAAGTTTAGTGCGTAAAAATTTTCAAGTACTTGAATGGTGGAACCGACATCAAAATGTCTATCATGTTTTATCAATTATTGCTAAAGAGGTGCTGACAGCACTTGTTTCCACCATTGCGGTTGAACAACATTCAGCTTAGGAGGTAATATTTTGGAAGCGAGACAATCTTCATTACATCTGAACACTTTAGAATCAACAACATGTGTGGATGATTGGACCCGAGCTGATATGAGGCAACAAGAAGATGCCCCTGATAACTTTGAAGACTTGTTCGACAATGCATATGCAAGTGCAAACGAAACGGAAGTTGAATGATCAACATGCACTGATAATGATGATGATTGATGAGTAAATAATTGTAATGGGGAATTATCTTTAAAATGTAATGGAACTAAGTGATCTTTGATTCCTCTCGCCTCTAGAGGATACGTATGCAACTTAAATTTTTAAAAATTTAAGTTCAAGCTCTTTAATTTATTTTTAATTTAATATAATCTAAATTCAAACTAATAATTTTAAATAAGTTTTTTAATCACAATTTTTTTTAAATCATTATTAAAATTAAAATATTTTTTTTTTAAAAAAAAGAAAACCGAACCAAACCGTTCCGTTGACCGGGTCTATCTATATGAATGTTCATGAGTCATATGAGCTTAGAGTACTTGAATTATAGACTCGCTTACAATGAGAGCCCTAAGCTATAAGACTACACTAGAATTCTACATTATGGTGCTTGAGTCTTCACATTCATTTACTCTTTTATCACCAATTGATTCGATATCTTTTTATAAGCTCGCTAATGCGCGTCGAAATCTTCCCTGCACTATCAAAATCCTTTCATTGAGTGTTATGAAACTAACAGTGAGATCATGAAGCAATATTGAACTAAACTTAGGAACTGTGGGTTGACTTTTCTTGATAAAAATATGGGAAATGTGTCATGGTTTGACATATTTAAAGTTCATGGAGGAATTGTATTTTTGGTGTGGCAGCTAAGATAGAATTTAAGAGGGTATTCGAAAAGGACTTTTGGACTTTGGAAGCACTTTCTCAAAATTATTTTGTCACTCAATGGTTTGAATATGACTTGTTTGGATTAAACCGTTTGAAGGCACTCAAGAGGGTATTCGAAAATGACTTTTGGACTTTGGAAGCACTTTCTCAAAATTATTTTGTTACGCAATGGTTTGAATATGACTTGTTTGGATCAAACCGTTTGGAAGCATTTGATTAATATTCTTATACAAAAAGAAATGGACTAACTATTATTGATTGATGTGTAGATAATAGTAATTAAACTCACACAGAAAGGCATTTGGATTCAAATTTATGATTTAATTATTAATTTAATTATATATATATATATATATATCTATATATCTATATTATAAAGCACAATGGTGTGCGAGGAAAGAGAATGTAACGGAGGGTTAGGATTAAGAGAGATAATGTATCCAAATGCTATATTTTTGTGGCTTAATTGGCGGCTCAGATCATTTCATTATAATCTAATGGCTGATAAAGAATCATTCCATTATAGAATCTCTATAAAAATGGAAAATGAAAACTACCAAATAAATTAAAGAATAAAATTATTTAATTAAAAAATAAAATCATTTCATTATAGAATATCTCTAAAAATTAACAAATAGATTAAATAACAGAATCTTAATCTCTCTGTAAATTCTGTAACACCGTGTCGTAGGCACGGGCAATATCTAGTTGCACTGCATATAAATGGATATATTGAAAAACACACATATTTTTGTTAAATGATGAACATAAAAGCATCAATAAAAAGTAATTAAATAAATTTATTTCATTCCATAATTACTATAACTTTATTTCTCATATTTTTGGAAGAATGCGACTTCTTATTCCCCTTCAGCATGTGGAAGGTAATAACACAAAGAGCTTTAGTCTCAAACTAAATAAATTTCCAAAACCAGACTCATATTTTTTGCTGCTTAATTAATTTGATGGGTTAACTACTTAATTATAAATTGGTCATCACTCAACCCTCTTGTATTTATACGCTAAACAACTCTATTTTTTGAGATTTCAATTAGTGTCATTCATGCATATTCATGCAAGGATTGACGCTTTGATTTTGAAAATGGCGGCTATAAAATTCATTTGGAGTCTGCATGTGATTAATCATGTGATTCTGAAACAATGAATCATAATTCTATTTCTTGCAATTTCAATTAGCATCATTCATGCATATTCATGAAAGAATTGACATTTTGATTTTAAAAACGACGGCTATACAATTAATTTGGAGTCTGCATATAATTAATCATATGATTATGAAATAATGAATCATTTTTGTTAAAATTAATTAAAATGAGAGCCACTCAATTACTGATAATGAAAGGTCAATGCTAATGTAAGGAAATTTATTAGAGTAAATATTAATTAATATTATAGATTATTTATATTCAATTAGCTATATCTTCTTTTTTGGAATGACACATGACAACATTTGATCCCCTAAGAGACAGAAATAATAATAATAATAATAATAATAATAGATGTATATGTAAAAATTAATATTTTAAAAGATAAAAAAAAAAGTTAGGCAAGACCTAAATTAATTAATTTTTAGCCTTTACTCTCTTACTATCTAAATTCCGGTGGGCAGCGAAATTTGACTTTCCAACAAGTGTGTGAACGCTGAAAATAAATATGAACACAATTTCAGCATGGAAAAATGTTACACCTACATCCATTTTATATATTTAAAGACATACTCATGTGTTTTGAGAATGATAAATTAGATATTTATTAAAATATTGAGGATAAAAAAATTTAAAAATAAATATGAATATGTCTTTAGGGAATATAAAATATTAAAATAGATGTATGTCTATTATTACTCTTTCAACACGGTTGAATTTATATAATGGAACTGATGGATTTAGAATATATACATGGACTTCAAGCACTAAGTTTCAGTTGGAATCGAAATAAAGGCTAGTCACAATTTAATACAATTCCACGTATGAATTTGAGTGCTAGATTTTTTTATGAAGATAAAACCGTGCAGAGTTAGAAAAGGTAAACATAAAAACACATTCAGCAATGCTTTTAATTATTGGGGAATAAATGAATCAAATTTTAAAAAGTATTTATAATTTTATATTTATTTATTTATTTAAATTTAAATTTAAATTTAATAAAATACAATAAGAATATAAATTCAAAATTTAAGAAACTTATTTTTTCTGAAATTTTGAAAATATTAAAAAAATAATATTTAAATTAAATTAGGATTTTTTTAAAACTCGGTTCATTTACCAATCTACTAACCAACTTTCACAAGCATGGCAGGTCCTATTATCTGGTAAAATATCATATGATGAGAATATAATAATAATAAATTTCATTTTCAACTAACATACTTATTTAGTAATTTTTATTAAAAATATAAATAATAGTTATTAAAAATGTTTGACTTAAAATATGAATAATTGAGATGCAAAGATTTTGCTTCTGATTGCTCCATAGTAGCTTTGAGATTACGTTGATCACTGAATCAATAGTCAAGATATAATTAGAATCCATATAAAACCCATATTAAATAAATCTTGACCGTTAATCTATCAGCTCGATATTGAATCCTGATCGGTCCCTTTGACCTTGAGAACTAGGGGTTGCAAAACGAATCAACGAATCGAATTTGTATCGAATCCTAAACGAATCGAATCAAATGTGATGGATTTGTATTCGATTCGTTTATTAAACGAATCATAATATCAGGATTCGTATTCGATTCGTTTATTAAACGAATCGAATACGAATATCCGTTTATTCGTTTAGTCAATGATATTATTTAATAAAATAATTTACTACACTTGATTCACATTAATTCTTCATAAATATATACATATGAAATATGTAATTAATATATTTACTAAAAATACCTCACCAAATATCGAAAATATTACTTTTTATATGATAATTAGTTATAATTTCTCGAATCTTAATTGAAAATTAACAAGAACTGGTAATAAAAATAATAAAACGAATCATAAACGAATTAATGAGCTTAAATTCGTATTCGATTCGTTTAATAAACGAATCGAATCGAATTGACCCATTTATTAAACGAATCCAATTTTTCAAACCCATATCGCTTTAAAACGAATCGAACGAATAAACGAATTCTGACCCAAATTGTCACCCCTATTGAGAACGGATAACTGAGATGGAATTTGAAACGTGGACGTTTCAGTAGTTTACTTTGGACAATTGAAAGTTCACACTTACTAAAATTGTGCAAAACGGAGTCAAAAACATGCTTGGAAAAATATACCTTGGATCTAAATGTCATTACATTTTCATTAGTTGATTCATCCAATCAGAAATTGGCTCTAGATTGTACCTCAATTCCACATCCGAAAAGGGCTATTAAATTTGAAAAATTCTGTGAAAATAAAAATGCCGCTATCGACATAGTCAAAACGGCAGTAAGAAAGAAAGAAAGAAAGAAAGAATGTGACAATCAATACAAAAAATGGGGAAAAAATTATACTAACCTTATAATATGGGGCAATTACAAGCTGAGGGATGTGATTCACTGGCGCTACGTGAATAGCGTTACAACATCTCTTCGGTATCCTCTAACAATCAAAAGCCTCGGCACATTCTCTACCAATAAATCCATGTATTCCATGTAGAAGCAAGCTGGGTGGTTGATTGGAGGTGGCGGTAGACTTACGAGCACCACTGCAGCCATTCTCGAGTGTCTCAGTATCGTCGAATTGAGCTTCAAAGTCGTGTAAAGAAACTTCTCCACCTGTTGCTCGTTCACGACCACAGGCTTCCCATCGGACATCAGCGGAGTTCCTGACTTCTGAGCTTCAGCCTTCATTTCAGCCAGGTATTTTTTAATCCGATGCTGACCAGCAACAAAAGCATCCAATGATTCATCTTGTTGAGGTGCAGTATCTGTTTGCCCGTCCCACGATTTCATAGATATAACAATAACTTCAGCATGCATCCGGAGATCATATAGGAACTTCTTTACATCAGCCTTCAGCGCCTCTGCATCTGAATCCTCCTCGGCAATGCAAAAGACTTGAATCTTGCAGCTTTCAAAGCTCTCCTTTGTAAGAAGCAGCTGAGAAAGCAAGAGCATAAGACCTCCATCTCTTACAATCCAATACAAATCAATCGTACCATACTGCCTTTGATACTCATTGGGCCATTCGTCAAGGCCCTTGACAATGACAACTGCCTTGTTTGCAACAATGCAGTCATTAATTATACCAACAAAGGTGGCCGGGATTTCAGTTAGGTTTTCACGACGCCATATTTCTGGATACCGCATAACCACAATATTGGGCTTAAGGTTACCAAGACCCATGGTCTGGACAATTCCACGGAAGCCTTCTGACATATTGGGCGCCACGACTATCTCCGCAACACCTTCACAACGCTTGTAATCAATGTAGGTAGCAAGCTGCTTGCAGGCAGTCTTAGCATCTTCAGCACACTCATGGTAGTCTCCATCTAATATAGAGAAGAAGATGGACATTCCACGGCCTTTTTTCTTCATGCAGTTGGCAAAGTCAGCAAGTTTGGGGTGGCATGGTACGTTCTCTGGCAGCTTCCCCCATGGCCTGCAGAATATCAAGGGGATAGGATACCAATTCTTTGGGTGCACTTGATTTGCTGCACATACATTGAAAAGTTTGTTACAGATATTCACATACACAAGTCAAATCAACTCAACTCAAACCTCTACCCGAAGTAGATAGTGGTCAGCTACATAAACCTTGTCTATAATTTCTTTAAATTGTTTGGAAACTAGATCTTTTGATTATCAAAGTATTAATCATGTCAGTAACTACGACTGAATAACTTCAATAAAAAAATATTAAAATCTAAAGTACCGAGGCTGCAAAATTTATACTGATCTGACACTACTATTGGACCCTCACCTACCAACTTCGCTTTTGCAATTAGTTTGTATTTAAAATGGTATCAAAAATATAATTGAAAAATGGAAAAAGACACCATATCATCAATATCCAATCAATAAAAGATGCAACTAATAAAGAGCATCAGTAAGCTGTTGTAGGGTAAAACCTACCTCCCAAAGATCGGAGACTACGGAGAGCTAGTTGAAAATATGCACTCTTGATACCATCACCCCAGTCCCCAGCCTTTCCTTTAAGGCTCACATAATAATATATGAGGCTTGCAAGGGCCAGAGACACCACGGTAAATGACCAAGAGATCAAGAACATGATCACTGCAGGAAAGATAAAAGCAGAAAGTAAATACATGCGCCTAGAAAATGATCCCATAACTCGCATGCACATTTAGTTCCTCTCATGCAAAGGTCTTCATACAGTTTTCTTTAAGTGCACGCATATGCATATATCTGTACGTGTGCATATGGCTTCAATTAGTTCTAAAGAAAGGAAGCATACCAATACAAATCAAAGCTCCAAGAAAAGATAGGCTCCAGTGGTGAAATTTCCACCGAGGACGCCAACTGGGAGCATCAAGAAGATCCAGAAGGAAGCATGATAAGTTCACACCCGAATAACACAGAAGATAAAACATTGTTATAGTTGGTGTGATAAGGTCCAGATTCCCAATTATGACACATCCGATACAGATGAACGCTGTGAATAATGTAGCTAAGTGTGGCTCACCCCCATCTGCAACCTTGAAGTAGTTAAGAACAGGCAGAATATCATCATTGGCTATTGCTGCAAGCAAGTGCGGGGCACCTGTCAGGCTTTGAAGAGCAGCACCTAAGGTTGAAAGAATTATCCCTATGTGAATAATTGCTGGGAAAGGCCAAGCAACTGTAGCAGTAAGTAGCCTGCACAAAGAGTGAGTTTGTCACTATAAAAGCAGTTTACTACTTCACACTCACACACATCCTTTTGTCCCATTTTGACATAAAAATAGAGATACAATCAGCTTGATATACATGGCAGACGTACATTTCAGCTAGCCGTACTCCATATTCAACTAAAAAATGGTAAAAAGGTGAAGAAGTTGTAAGTTTAAAGTTCATAGCAGTGATGTCCATGCAAAGTATATAATGGGAATGGAATGACATGAAAATTAAAATGTGTTGAGGACAAGCAACAGCATCGAAGAAATATGAATACCTGTCTGTCAAAAGCTTCTGTCTGGTTGCAACTGCTCCAAAAAATAACACAGAAATCACATACAATGCAGTAGTTGTAAGAGTTGCAGCCAAAGTTCCGATGGGGATTGAACGCTGAGTATCTTTCAGTGAGGCTGAACGATTTGATCCTGCCATAATCCCCGTTACAGCTGGAAAAAATAGACCGACCAATGCACTGAAAGAGTAGAAAAGTAAAGTTGTTAGGAAAACCATGAGAGAATTTAATTTTACACCATCCTATCACAATTGATGATCTTAAACTTTATAGATATCCAGCATGACAAAAACTTTTTTATGGAAAATCAAATATGGAGTTCGGCATTCAAACAAACTCCAGGCAAACAAAATCATTAGTTGATCCTAAAGTGCTATAATACCAATTTATAATAATATGCTTTTTTCCTAACAGAAAACAAGTTTCATTGAAAATAAAGGAGTAAAAACTATAAGAGGAGCACAAGTTGTCCATCCTCTGCTCAAAATATCAGGGGAAAAAGGGAAAAGAAAACTCTCTTCCAATTGATTAAAGTGAGTTTCTAGATATATCTTTCAGAAAATGGTTTTCAAAACTATAATATACCCTTCAGTCCAAAAACTTCACAATTCCCAAAACAGTATACTCTCCAAAATTCTCTTTTGACACATCTTTCAACCATTTTTACATTCAGTAAATCCCCAACTAGTCTCCTGTTATCTCTCCTAGACACTTAATATTCCAGCTTAGTATCTTAACAAGGAAAAAATTGTTTCCCTCCTTCCCTTCGGGAACAAAACAAGTCTCATTATTTAACACAAGGACGTGACCTAGAGCATCGCTAAGCTCCTTAAGAGGTGACTGCCCAAAGAACCCTTTATTCTGTTCCTGACACTTCAAAAAAATCACACCAAATCCCTTTATATGAGAACATTGAGGACTAGAAGGGCTCCAAAAAGTTAAATTTTCAATAAATCTTTAAGCTCAGAAAAAAGCTTCCCCCAATTGACAGCAATTAGATTTGACAACATGAACTCATAGAAAGCAACAAATACTAACAGCAAAGGCAATTCTTAACATGTCTTACTTACTTGAAACTCCAGTCCACGGCTCCGTTAGGGTCAGGGATTCCAGCATTGTTAGTCTTTTGGTAATCAGAAAACCAGTTATCTTTGAAAGTTTTCAAACTCAAGCCTGTGATTCCAGCTGTATAAAATACAAAGACAAGAATAATGCATCAAGCTCCATTCTACAAGATCCAAACAAAAAGAACAAGCAAACATTGAATAAGAACCAAAGGCCATAGTGATGTCCTTTTTTGATGATGTCAAAATGAAAATGGTAAAAGCTGGTCCTGAGTTTTATCAACAACTTATTCACTCTAGTAAATTATTTATGCAATTTTCATTGTTTCTCACTTTCTTTTTTAAGGAACTGAAAAGAAATGGCACAGACACAGTCAATCGAAATAGCTTTCGGTTTCGTCGGCGAGGTTCTAAATTATCCATTATTGACACATATAACTACATACCAGCAAGAACAATTTTATAATAGTGCAGAAATAAAGGAGCTGATATCCTCTTACCATATTTTAATAAATTTATTGCTGAGTTGAGTCCTTAACTAGTACCTTAAGAGTTTGGGTCAAGAGGTTTAGCTAACACTCGCTTTATATATGCACATTTTTCATTTCCCTCCTTATTTCTCTATCATAAATATGCTAATATAACTGAAAAGTTAGACATCAATAGTATTCTACTTGCATAACTGTAAACATAATATATTATACCAAAAATCAACTTCATTTTACCCCAATTTTTTTTTAAAGAACAACTATTATTGAGGTTACTTTATATCACAATGGTACTGTTAGATTTAGTTTCTATATTTAACTTAAAGTAATGCCTATATAAAGACATATCTCTTCTTAAGTATCTAGAAAAATAAAATCTTCTTATTTCTTTAAAGGTACCAAAGCAAGCAATAATACGTCCAGAATCAACCACAAACATAAATATATAAGTGATATGTACCTGCAGGGTGATCCTTCCTTGCCAAAAGAATCCCAATAAATATGCAGAATATAGATAACAGAACAGGTATGAGGAAAGCAGGTGCAACTCGGTTGATAATTTTCACACCACCAAAAACAATAAAGCATAGGATGATAGTCACAATAATTCCATAAATTTGCAGGTCGTGTAAACTTGGACTTTGTATGGGTTCTGGGGTTACTGTGCCATTAACTTTTGTGATAGTCTCTACACCAGAAACACAAAAAGAGAAACAAATTAGCACAAGGTTAGTAATTTACATCCATATGCTTCATTCATTGCAACCATCTTAACAATTTTAGCAGTTCCGTTGTCGATTACCTGTAGTACCCAACCATACAGATTGTTTTCATATCCATGCTGACACAAATGCAGAAAAAAAGGTTTTATATTAAACCTCAGAGGATGCAAGTGCACCTCTAATCTAAACAATAGGAGATAGTAAGGAGGTGGAGGTTGATCCATTATATTGATGGAGAAATTGCAAGCTAACACAATATGAAACATCTTCTAATGATATGCCAACAAACAACCTACTGCATTGATCTGAATATAACTAACTACCAGAACAGTAGATCTTTTTAATGAATTAAAGAAAGACGTAACGGAATACAAATATACATCTCTAATCATTATAACACAAGAAGTTGGAATCATTTTGGATGCTGAACATTAAGGTCTATACAGTAAATCTTCTTTTTATAAGCGATTTTTGTAACATATGTGGTTGCAACCCTGGTCCATCAAACTGCCTTTTACTTCAATTCTTATAAAAATAAAATTTGTACTATTTCTTATTGAAAGAAAAAATAAATATATAATTCAAACCACTCACAGTTGTAAGCTGCTTACAAATGGTATAGACAAAATGATAGAAAATATGTGAATCAAAAGAACTGTCAACTGCAGCAAATCCTCACTATTCACCTCTAAAAATCCCAGCAGCAGGCACAGCTTTTAAAAAGGTCTCTACAGCTCCCAACACGTACCTAAACCCAGGAATTAAATGAATTCAAGGATATAAGCAAAAGGAAAAAAAATCATATTATAGAACGTTTTTATGAGCCTCAATCAACTCCAGCATCCATAAGGGCCTCAACCATACAGATAATGGACTAATCACAAAAAAAAATGAATAACATTATGCACTCACATAGCTCCAGCAACAGCATTTCCAAGGAAAAAACAGAGTCCGATGCTAACTCCAACCTCTGGCCCAAGGGCACGACCAATGAGATAATATGGTCCTCCACCCTGGAAGTAAAAACTCAAAAAGAATCACTTAGTACCCATTCCAAGTTGGCATAATAAAATATGGAGTAGTTTTGAAACAAAAATACTTGCACAATCATATCATTATCAACGAGCAATGCCCGTCATTAATCATAATTCTAACGTACCTTCATTGCACCATTTGTTGCAATAGCACTTAATGATATAGCAGTCAAGAAAGTACAAGAGCCACAAAATGCTACCAGCAATAGCGAGTCCCCTATGCCACCCATACCAACAATCCTACAATTTTTACTAACACATAAAATCAGTACTAACAATAGGACTGGTCTGAATGGTAAAACAAACAAAATAATCACCTCAGAATGTGTTTAGCGTCAACATGCAAGTCACATACAGTAACCAAAATTCTTTAATTTCTTTCTCTCAGTCATAGATCTTAAACTGGCTAATCTTGCATCTGATTCTCCACCAGATATAACAACTCTTATGCCTAGTCAACTATTATATGAAAAATCTCATCTACAAAACAAAGTGTAGTCTTAGGGCTATTATATTCATAATTTTTTATTTTGGTGCAGTGGGCTGTATGTAGAGTTCACAGGGTCTTCTAGGGGCTATTAGGTGTTTGAAGTGATTGTGATTGGTCATGATCCCTACCCCTTGTGGCTTTAAGGATCTTAATCTAATTACAAAAGCCTCTTTTAGACATAAACTCTATTAAAAATGAAAATAGTTACAAAAAGTGGACAGGAAGTCTGCAGGAGCAAACAAAATCTACCTCATACAGGTACGAGACAAGAAGAGCAATGGTAGCTCACTAGATATATCAGAACTTTCCCAACACTAATTTGTGAATTTCAAAGATTCTTAACAAGATTTCCTCATTTCCACCTACTTGCTGAATTTACCAGCGGCATCATAAATTGAAAGAAAATAGGATTCTAAAATGAAACTGTTAGAATCCCTAAGATATTATCATAATCATAATCATAATCATAATCATCCAAATATATGATTATAATTGTACATATTTTTAAGATATTATTACATAATCATTGAGATATAGTTACGTAATCCTAATGGTACATAATTAGTTTCTATATTTAATTTGATGTAAAAGCATATCTCTTGTAATTCTAGGCACCCAGAAATATAGAATTGTTCTATTCCTTTACATGGTATCAGCGCCAATCTATATCTGGGTTCTGTGATTTTGTCTGGCTTCTCTCCTTTAGAGTCTGTTGTTCAAGTCGACACGTATGGAACACACACCACTGTATGCGCGTGAGCCTCACACGCCGCATCTTCTTCTACAGTCTTGACAACACGGACAACGACGAAATGCTCAGATCTTGTCGGCCATTCGTTCTTTGTCCGCATCAAGTTCCACATCCGACTCTTTTCCGAATTTTCTATAATGGGGTGATTTGACAAGTTTTTTTTAAATGTTTGAGTTGTTTTGGAATAGTTTGAACTTTTGGGGTTTTTCTGGAATATTTCAAATTTCCCGCTATGTATTTTCCAACAATGTTAAACCATCCAAGCTTCCACATCAAGTTCCCTTAGTGTATTTTCTAGCGATGTTAAACTAGGGTGAGCAAAACCGGTTTCAGTTCCGGTTCCATGCGGAACCGGAACCTACCCGGAAAAAATCGATTCCTAACTAAGTAGAACCGGAACCTACCCAATTAATTAGGGTACCCTATTAATCGGTTCCAATTCGGTTCCGGTCCGGTTCTGAATTACCCTATTCATCAACATTTACAGTCTACCAAAGTACCAATCAGAATCATAATTTCTCATCTTTTTGTTTATATTTCAAGTAAATGACAAAGACCAAGCATACAAAAGAAGTTTAGGACAGTGACCTCCCTAAACAAAAACATGAATTCGATTACAGTATTCATTTATTCAACAACTTAGTACAATAGATAGAAATAGCTTAATACAATTGGCTAGGAACATCGAAAAGCCAAACCCATGAAAATACAAACATCCAATCGCATTGCAATTCAAACAACCAAATATTTATCCCAGAAATCCATCAGAACAATCAACCCCATATCATGAATCTCTTCTCTATTCCCAGTCTCTAGATTAAAATCACATTATATTAAAAAAAAAAAAACAAATATCTATATGTCAAAGGTCTTAATTTAAAAGGGTAAATGATATGAGTAATTGGGATTATTACCTGTGGTGTAGTAATTAGTTTGTACTTTGTACGATGGTCTTCTCTTTGCCAAGGAAGTTAAAGTTGATTCAGTAACCTTCTAAAGAGGAGATCAGGTAAATGTTGAAATTGAGGCCACTGGTGTTGCCTTTGGGGCACTGTACGAGGGAGCTGAATGTGTTGTAGATGAAGTGAGTGGTGGAGCGCCATAACCATTTGAAGACTGTGAAATTGCTTAGGGATTGTTCCAGAATGGAGAGAAGAAAGTGCAAAAGGGTGCTTATATAAGTAATCAAAACGACGCCGTTTAGTTTAAAATTCGGGTATAAAATCGGGTAGACATTCGGTTCTAAAAATCGGTTCTATGATCCGGTTCCGGTTCCAATCATTTTAGAACCGGAACCGGACCGATTAAAATCGATTCCTACAATTTAGAACCGGAACCGGACCGGTTAAAACCGGTTCCGGTTCCAAACTCGGAAAATCGGTCCGGTTCCAACCGGTTCCAGGTCCCGGAACCAGTGCTCACCCCTATGTTAAACCCAAGGTTGTTGAAGGCGAGAGGCGCACCGAGGCGATCAGAGCCAGAAAAGCGAGGCGCGAGGCGAGGGGTGGGAGGCGCACGCCTCACAGACACGAGGCGCAAGTTTATTAATAATAATTTTAAATTTGTAATATATGCATCAATAACTTGTGAATATAAAAAAATAAAAAATAGATAATAATATTTTGACATATACTCTATTTTATATTATTTCTACTTGTCTAGTTCATAATACTTGACAAAATATGCACAGTTCAAAACTTCAAATTTAAGAAAATAATAAAAATTTGCGTAATTAAAAATATGCATACTTCAAGTTCAAGAAAATGAAAAATAACAAGCATTAAAAAAAATCTACTGAAAAAAATCGTAAATAAAGAAAATATAAAAGAAAGAATCGTAAATAAAGAAAATGGAAAAAATAAAGAAAAAATATGAAGAAGAAACAAGTTAAAAAAAGAACTGTAAAAGAAAAAAAATACAAATGTAAAATAAAGAAAATTGAAGAAAGAAACAAAACTGAAAAGGTAAAAAGAAAAATAAAACAAAACTATGAAAGAAAAAAAAACACAATGTAAAAGAAAGTATAGTAAATAAAGAAAATGGAAAATAGAAAAAAGATGAAGAAAGAAACAGATTTGGAAAAAAAAATTAAAAAAAAATGACCAAAAAACAGTAAAACCATGATGCGCGCGCCTCGTTGCGCCTCGCTGCGCCTCACGTCGCCTTGCTGGAGTCGCCTCGCCTCAATCAATTAGATGCGCATCGGCTATCGCCTCGTGCGCCTCTCGCCTCGAGGCGCGCCTCAGTGCGCCTCTAACAACACTGGTTAAACCATCCAAATCTCTGCATATATTCTCGTTGTGCATTCTCCAGCGACAATAAAACATCTAAGTCACCACATATGTCCCTGCTGTGCATTCTCCAACGGTGTTAAAACACCCTAGTCTCTTTGTGGTTCTTGTATTGGTGTCATTTGAAAAAGCTTGGTGCTCCAGCTTAAGGAATAGTGTCATAATTCCTAAGATATTGTTAAAATCATAATCATAATCATTCAAAGATATGATTATGATTCTACATATCCCTTAAATATTGTTACGTAATCATTGAGATATGATTATATAATTCTAATAGTTATTAGCATATTTAGTTTCTATATTAAACTTGACACAATGTCTATATCAATGTTCAAAAATACGGATAACGTCTCGAGGTGGTTGGCCTTTGAGGCGCGAGGTGGACTGCCTTGAGGGGGCGAGGTGAGCGCCTCAATTTGAACGCCAAAAAAATTAATAATTTTTATAACCTGATGAAAAGATGATTCTTGATTAATAATAAATTTATTATAAATATTTAGTAATTTAATAAATTAATAATTTTAACTAATGACATTTTTGTAACTTGTTAAAAATTCGTTGCAATAGTGGAAAACATTAAATTTTTAAAAGTTTCAATTTTGTCAAGTATTGTGGCCTATGCTACAAATATTGGTGAAATAAAAGCTATAGCAATCAAGAAAAAGTTGTGTTTGATCAATATTGTTAAATAAAAATATTTTATTATGATTTTAGAGGCTATTTTTTAATAAATATTGTAGAGAAAAATCAATTGTGTGGGAAGTGTTTCATATTACCATCTTAGATGTTGGAAAAGTTAAAGCAGCTGGTGGCTTGACATATATAACATTTTAGCTTTATTAAAATACAAAAAAAAAAGGTGAACAAATATCCATAATAATCCACGTTTTTCAAAGTTAAAAAACAGACACGATTTTCAAAGTTAAAGAACAGCAGCATGTCATCATTTGTGAGACTGTCAAAAATTTTAAAACTTTCCTCAATAAACGTGCAACTTTTTCAATAAATAAATATTTTTAACACTAAACCCTAAATTTCTCTCACTTCTCTTTTTCACCCTTTTTTATCTCTCTCTCTCAAATTTCTCTCCTCTCTCAAATTTCTACTCTCAAGGTTGTTAAAGGCGAGAGGCGCACCGAGGCAATCAGAGCTATAAAAGCGAGGAGCGAGGCGAGGGACGAGAGGCGCATGCCTCACAGACACGAGGCACACGTTTAATAATAATAATTTTAAATTTGTAAAATATGCATCATTAACTTGTAAATGTAAAAAAATAATAAATAGATAGTAATATTTTGACATATAGTCTACTTTTATATTACTTTTACTTGTCCAATTCATAATACTTGATAAAATATGCACAATTCAACACTTCAAATTCAAGAAAATAATAAAAACAAACATAATTAAAAAGTATCTAGTCAAAAGAAACATCATTATCATATTCTTAACAAAATATACATAGTTCAAGTTCAAGAAAATAAAAAACAATAAGCATTAAAAAAAACATCTACTGAAAAAAGAATCGAAAATAAAGAAAATGTAAAAGAAAGAATCATAAATAAAGAAAATGGAAAAAAAATGAAGAAAGAAACAGAACTGAAAAAAGTAAAAAATAAAAATAAAACAGAATTATAAAAGAAAAAAGAAACACAAATGTAAAAGAAAGAATCGTAAATAAAAAAAATGGAAAAAAAAATTAAGAAATAAACAGAATTGGAAAAAAAGTTAAAAAAAAAATGACAAAAAATCGAAAAACCATGATGCGCACGCTTCGCTGCGCATCACGCCGCCTCTTAGACGTCGCCTCGCCTCGACCAGTTTGATGCGAGTCAGCCATCGCCTCATGCGCCTCTCGCCTCGAAGCGCGCCTCAGTGGTCAGTGCGCCTCTAACAACACTGAGTCACAAGAGGTGCCGCCTCTTAGCATGTTTTAAATCAATGATCTATATAAAGATATGAATATTTCTTGTAATTCTAAATATACGGAAATATAGAATTGTCTTATTTCATTACAAAAAAAAAATACAGTAGCAGCAAAAAGAAAAAAATAACATCAACCAATATGAGTATTACCATGTGAATCGGATGTAGTAGATGATTCCCAATATGTTTTGCAAGCAGGGAATAAAGACACCCATCAGTGTACCCAATTTTACTTCAGTGGGCTGCAAGTTATATGTACATCAAAAGACATAAAAAGCATCAGATATTTTGTACATTGAAGTAACCAAGGTCAACAAAGCAAAGCTCAATACAGTACATTATTTACAATCATTTATATCATGCCTAGCGAAAGCTTATGACAAAGATGCATGAGGATTACGAAGAGAACATGTGAGAAAAAGAAAACAGGCAGATATGCATCTTGTTTTTTAAATTATTCTGATAAGCTGAACCCCCCCCCCCCCCCCCCCCCCCCCCCCAAAAAAAAAAAAAAACCTGCTTAACGACAGAAACCAGAATTAGGTTCCCTGCCAAACCATACAATCTTTGGAAAACATGAAGCTAGATGTTTTTCCTCGAGTTACGTGACCCTAAGCCTAAGGATCAAACATTAGCCATGTGAGAGCCAAACATAGCATTGACCGCTTACCACTATATAGAGATGCGTCCTTTCTTCATCACTACATTAATTTTCTAGAGAAAATCCACACAGAATTTACCTCAACATAGAAAGAGAGACCACTTAATCACGTCATACATAAAGTAGATTATATGAAACAGAATCCTCTAATGCAAGTTAGTTAACCAGAATATTTTTCCCTCTTTTTCTTTTAATATATAAAATACAGTTTATTGTTTGCTCAAGTTTAATGATGACAAAATGAAGCAAAATCATAATGGCAATAAAATCAAACTATTGACACATTGCAATCTGTTGTATAAACGAAAGAGTAGCACACAAAAAAGAATGGAGGTTATCCACAAGACTGTGGCATGAAGAAACTACCATACCTGTTGACGCCCATAAGTGATAGGAGCATCTTCACCATCTCTACCTTCTCTAGGACTTGAAGGAGCTACAAATTGCTCCCCCGTCATACTGGAATAATAAGTTGCAAACAATATTAACACACAACTTTTAGATAGCAACAATTAATGATATTTTAGGCTAAATTGGAAATTGCAAGGACCTCTAGTGAAAATAAATAAATAAACAGTGTTTATAAAAGACATACTTTGGTGCTAATGACGATGCTTTCTCAAGGTCAAGATAATAACATTAAAAATCACAGAACAAAAGGATTGTAAATATTAAAAAGAATGCGTTGCTAACCTCCTAAGACCAAGAATGTTTACGAGAGAATCAAAACCAAACAATTCCAACTTGGAATCTCTTTCAGATCCATTGACCCTTAGATTATCAGGAGCAGATACTTCCTTTGCATTTGATCCCACGTTTTCTTTCTCATCTACTTTTACATTCCTGCCATAAAATATAACAAATAAGAAAGACGATCTCAACACGAAAGAAATGTATCTTCACGTAAGCAAATATAAATTTAATAGAAGGGGCCATAAACTTATTTTTCTTCTTATTTGAATTAGTGCACAATCACATATAGCGATAACACCTAATAGATTTATATTGAGAGTTGTATTCTCGCCATGCCGATGCAATTAATGCCAGGCAAATGGAAATTCTAATATTGCATAGATACCAATTCCAACCAATACAAGCGTAGCATATATTTATAATACAAACACTGCATTCTCATGCTTACACATAGCTTTAACATTACAAAATAACATAAATCTAATATGAATTCGCAGAATATCTAAATGCAAGAGAAAACACTAGAATACAAAACAATTGCAAATAAAATCAGCAAATATCAGTAACGACACAGTAGAATCTTGATTTCAGTTGATCTTCCAAGTAAAATTTATCATCCATTTCTGCTCCTCATTTTCAAATCCACTAGATTATTCACATACACACGTACAAAATTGCATGTGACAACCACACACACACACACACACACACATATATATATATATATATATCTTTATTATATATATATATAATAAAGATATATAGAAAGAGAGAGAGATTTTTACTTAGGAGTCGAATCGGAGGTTGATCCAAGATCCAGTGAAGACATCTGAATAGCGGCGCTATCGTGAGCCACCACCGGCCAGTACTTGCGTTCTAGCTGCGCGCGAAACTCCTCTTCTCCGCCTTCAATATCCTCATTGTCCATTTTTTTGGCTTTTATTTCCGATATATTACTCTGATTACGTTAACAAATAGATCCAAATTCCAGCGAAAAAATAAGATTTACGTGAAGAGATCTTGGATAGAGAGAGAGAGAGACGTATTTTAAAATGATGAAGTGAAGGAAAAGGAAAAGGAAAAATGGAGTTACAAAAAAAAATCCGACCCGTTTTTTATTTGGTATTATCAAATATCAATTAGCGAAACTGGTCAACCTTCCGCCTCGCGCTATCCTATTCGGGGCCCACTAAGGTTTAAAGGCTCGATTGTGCCCCCACCTAACAATTTTCTTTCACCTGAGTATTATTAGGGGTATAATATGACGTCATAAAATAATATTATGTTATGAAAATATTAATGTTAACGCTAGTGCTAACTTATAATAAAGAGATTCAATCAACTGTATTTAATAAATTATTGAAAGTGTTTTTTTCCTCTAAAATAAGTAACTGTAATAACTGAATTTTGGATGAAATTGTGTTTATTAAGAAAGAATATTGAATTAAAAAAAAATGATTAACACATTATCAGATTCAATTAGTTATTAAGATAACCCTTACAATTGATCTAGTTTTTCAAAACACAAATCTTACTCATTATCAAATACTAATTACTATAAAGAGAATAAAATGTTTTCCTGATATAAATATTTTGTATGTTTCATTATATATTTTTTGGAATTTTTATTATCAAATTTATATAGTTACAATTATTTATTAAAAAAATTAAGTATTTTTATTAATACTTAGCTTTGTCAAATCACATCACTTTTTTTGTCCTCTGTTGGCTTTGTTTGAAGATTTAGGAAACTGCTAATTGAAGGATCCTTGAAGTTTCCTTATTCGACCTTCATTTTCAAAGCAAAAAATTTTCCTTGAACGTCCGAATTTAAAAATAATACAGAAATGTTGAGTAATTGCGCGTATTGGAAGAACACATTGTAACGAATTAAACATGTGAAGTGCCACATTAGTGAGAGTGCTCTTTGAACTTTTGACAAACACCTTTCCTGCATAACCTTTTTCTTCTCCATCTAGCAACTTCATTGTCCCGTTACGCGCACATGATCACTGAGATTCAACAACACTCATCACCATCTCCAGTACCTAGGAGATTTGGAAAGAGACTTCGGTTTGAGGACTCTAGCTTGGCGGAAGCTAATATGGAGAACACAAACGCACAGATTGGGATGGATGCCGAATATGCCGGTGTTAATAACAGCAAACCTGATCAGGAAACTAATCCATGGTCCAAAGGTAATTTTGCAGAACAAATAAAAGCTTCCTTAGAACCAATCTTCGGACCCAAAACTATCGTGTATGAAACTGAGGATGTGATAACAAGCAAGAAGGATAAAGGACCATCCATCCAGTTTTCACAAAATTTCAAAAAACAGTTAGTGGAACCCTGGGCAAATGCTGTGATCATTAAATCTTTAGGTCGCTCCCACACCTTCAGATTCATTCAAAATGTGCTACAACAAAGGTGGAGTATGCTCAACAACTGGCAGCTTATTGACCTGGAAAATGACTTCTATATTGTCAGATTTCAGAATACAACTGACATGGACTACGTTCTCACAAATGGCTCTTGGATGGTAGCTAACCATTATTTGGTGGTGCAAAAATGGAGATCAGGGTTTACGCCAACTACGGAAACCATTAATCGGATGGTAGTGTGGATTCGCCTAAAGGGTTTACCCATTGAGTATGTGAACCATGATGCTCTGTGGGAAATAGGGAACATTATAGGCAAGACGCACACGGTTGATATCCATTCTAAAGAACAGGCCAGAGGGAAGTATGCTCGAATTTGTACAGAGATAGATTTAAGCAAACCCTTGATACCTTACATTGAGGTTGATAACTGGTGGGTTACTATTGAATATGAGGGCATTAGTCAAATTTATTTTAATTGTGGTTGTGCTGGTCATACTAAGGAGTTATGCTCTCTGAACAAATCACCAAGGCTGGAACAGAACCCTGCGGACACATGGCAGTTGAGATGGGGGAACCTAATATACCAGTTGAGCCTGATTCTATTTTTGGACCATGGATGAAAGTGGCGAGCAGGAGGAATTACAGGAAAACAATACAAAATCCCCTTCCCAAGGAGAAAAATGAAGCAAAGAAGCAAACGGAGGGGGGTAGTAAGCTACATGAAGTAGTAAAACTGAAAGGCTACGGGCTATAATCCTAGGGGCAAAAGTAATATCTCTAACCTGATATGTTAGACAACAAAATGAAAAAGAAGGTCTCTTTGCCAACACAGCAGAAACTAGTACGGGATCTAGGTTCAATGTTCTTGCAGAAGACCATAGTGTGGAGCAACACAATCAAACTAGGCCAGTGTTTAATGTGGGAAACTCCAACACTTCTCTAAACGTGCCTACTAATCCTTTTATGGATAGCTCAAGCCAGGGGAAAGGCAATCTATGCAGAAACAAGGACAAAAGGAGGCAACAACCTTTAAAAGATCATAACAAGAAAGATAATAGAGGTTCCAAGGAAGACTCACAACTTCTTTTTGGCCACATTCCTTTAGTTGATGTGAACAGTAATGGGGCATTTGTAGCATAGCCAGCCAAGATTCTGTTGATATAGCCCTGGAGACTCAAGAGGAACAGAGACCTGTTGCTGAAGATCCCCAGGTTAATCAGACCAGTAGCACTTTTCAGGAGAAAGCCTCTGTATTAAGAGAGGTCTTAGCTGCTGCTCAAGCTTAATGCTTGTCTGATATATTTTCTAATCCAAGTCTCTATGTTTCTAGTCTGGAATGTTAGAGGAGCAGGGGGTAAGCTCTTCCCTAGAACTGTCTCCAATCTCAAGCAAGTTTATGGTTTTGAAGTGCTATGTATAGTGGAACCTAGGATCAGTGGTAAGAGGGCACAAAACATAATAAAAAGTTTGAATTTCGAGAAATCTTACATTGTGGAAGCTCAAGGTTTCTCGGGAGGAATGTGGCTCTTGTGGAATGATAGTGTGGTTAGTATGGAGGTCTTATCACATACTAGTCAAACTATTACTGTCCTTATGAACAATAAAGGGGGTGATTGGCTTCTTACCTTCATTTATGCTAGTCCAACCCCTAATACTAGAAAAAACCTTTGGAAGTACCTGGATGATCTAGGCTCTTTGTCCAATCTTCCTTGGGTGCTTATGGGAGACTTTAATGAAATATGCAGTAGTGCCGAGAAGAAAGGTGGTAGGAACTCTTTTACAAACACAGGCATGGCTGAGTGGATTGATATTAACGGCATGGTGGACCTTGGCTTCACAGGCCAAAAGATTTCACTGGGTCCGGAAAGGTCTTGAGCGAGATCAATTTACTTGGAAAGGTTCTAGAAATGGTCATGCAGTTTGGGTGAGATTAGACAGAGGTATTGCCAATCTGAATTGGAGGACTAAATTTCCTGAGGCCTTTGTTAAACATCTGCCTAGATTTAAGTCAGATCATTGTCCTTTACTGCTTTCCCTTGTTAGCAACCACATGCCCAGCCCCCACCTCAAGCCTTTTCGTTTTCAGGCTATGTGGCTTCATGATCCAAGTTTCCATGAAATGATAGCTGTTGAATGGAGGAAATCTACTGGAGACATTTTGAGTAAAAATGAGTCTATTAAAAGCACTATGACCAACTGGAATAAGAGCATTTTGGTTGCTTATTCAAGAAGAAGAGACAGATTCTTGCTAGAATCGATGGCATTCAAAGAGCCTTATGTTTACACCACAACCCTTTCCTGTCCCAGCTAGAGCAGAAACTTACTAATGATCTTAATGTTGTTCTTGACCAGGAAGAAATCTTTTGGAAGCAGAAATCTAGAATTTGTGGCTCATTGAAGGAGATAGAAACACAAAGTTCTTTCACACATCCACAATGATCAGGAGAAGGAAGAATAAATTAGAGGGCTTATACAATGACCAGGGTATTTGGATTGACACAAAAGAAGAGCTCCAACAGTTAGTGACTCAGTATTTCCATTCCATTTTCACAGTAAAACAAACCAGTGTCTGGTACTCTCAACTACCTCAGTTATCCCCAAGATTTTCAGATGCTGATCAGGAGATTTTAGACAGAAACTTTTCTGCCCAGGAAGTTGAACAAGCCCTCTTTAGCATGGGTGCTCTTAAGGCACCTGGGGTTGATGGGCTGCCTGCAAAATTTTACCAAGATTTCTGGGATTTATGTAAAGGGGATATATGTGATTTGACCAGTAGGAGTCTAACGACAGGGATGATTCCAACCAATCTCAATTCCACCTTAATTGTTCTTGTCCCCAAAGTCCCCAACCCTCTAAAAGTGACCCAATTAAGACCTATTAGTTTGTGCAACACAGCCTATAAATTATAACAAAGATCATTGTGCAGAGACTTAGAAAACACATGGATACCCTGGTTAGTCCTAATCAAGCTGCATTTGTTCCAGGAAGACAATTATTGATAACATTGTTATTGTCCAGGAGATGATGCATAAATTCAGATATATGAAGGGTAAAAGAGGTCTGGTTGCATGAAGATCGACCTTGCTAAAGCCTATGATAGGATCCAATGGGAGTTTATTCGAGCTGTGCTAATGGAGATTGGTATCCCTCCTAAGCTACTCCGCCTTACCATGGAATGCATTACTACTGTGACTTATCAAGTGGTGATTAATGGGGAAAAAACTGAACCCTTCCAGCCTGGTTGTGGTCTTCGACAAGGTGATCCTCTATCCCCCTATATTTTTGTGTTGTGTATGGATAAACTCTCTCAGCTCATTCACCAAAATGCTCTTAAAGGAATCTGGCAGCCTGCCAAAATAAGTAGAGGTGATGAGGGTATTACTCATGTTAGCTTTGCAGATGATCTTATCCTTTTTGGTGAAGCCAGTGTTGAACAAGTCACTTGTATGAGAGACACCTTGAAGCTCTTCTGTGAAGCCTCTGGGCAAATGATTAACTTTGACAAATCAAAGTTTTGTTGTTCTAAGAATACTAGTACCAGACTTGCTCATCAGCTTGCTGCTATATGTAACACCCCTTATGCTGATGACCTTGGAAACTACTTAGGAGTGCCTGTGATTCAAAAACAAGTTTCTAAGGTCACATACATGTATGTGGTTAATAGGGTTCAAGAGAGACTTCTAAGGTCACATACATGTCTGTGGTTAATAGGGTTCAAGAGAGACTTACTTCCTGGAAGAGTAAACTGCTTTCATTTGCTGGAAGGGTTACCCTAATCAAATCTGTAACATCGGCTATCCCTATTTACACCATGATGTCAACTAAGCTCCCCAGTAGCATCTGCCACCAGTTGGACCAGAGAAATAGAAACTTCTTATGGGGTACAACTGAGTCCAACGTGTTATCCACTTGATCAACTGGAACCAAGTCACAGTTCCTAAAGCTGCCGGGGGGCTGGGAATCAAAAAGACCAGCCTTATGAACCAATCTCTTCTAGCAAAAATGGCCTGGAGACTCCACAATAATGAAGACTCCTTATGGACAAGAATTCTTAAAGCTAAATATCTTAGAGGTAGACAGCTCCTAGAGGTAAGCAACAAAGTGCCTTCTTCTTGCTCTCATTCTTGGAAAAGCCTCGTATATGGTGCTAAGCGCTGCTTCCCAGTGGAACTAATGGAGAATTGGTCAAGGGGACAAAGTCTCTTTCTGGCATGATAGTTGGGTTCCTGGCTACAGTTCTTTGATTCCTCATGCCTTGCAGGATGTTAGCCACAACATCAGGGATTGTAAAGTTAACCATTTCCTTAATCAAGGGTCTTGGAACAAAGAAGCCCTTTCAAACTGGCTCCCAGATTATATTGTCCAGACCATATGTTATATACATGTAGGTACATTGACTAGTGGAGAAGACTCGATTTATTGGAAACACACAAACTCAGGTCAGTTTTCAGTTAGCTCTACCTACTCCAACAGTCTTGTGACTCATTCAGCATGGAAGTGGAGTAAGATCTGGTCTCTTAAACTCCCGCCTAAAATATCTATGTTCCTTTGGGTAGTTTGCCATGGCAAGTTGTTAACTAATCATCACAGAGCCTCTCGTGGAATGGTTGGGAATGTTAACTGTCCAGTCTGTAATGAAGGTAGTGAGGATCTAAATCACCTATTCAGAAGCTGTAAAAACTCTCTCAAAGTCTGGGAATCTGTCACAGACAACGGCCATGGCTTCGCTAATGAGGAGAATTTTGACTGCTGGCTTGAACACAATTTTAACAGTAACAACGTCTGGCATCAAGGCATACATTGGAATCTGGTCTTTGCCTATACTTTGTGGTACCTTTGGAAGTGGAGATGCACAGTCTTATTTGAGAATACCAAACCTCCTACATGTAATATCGCTGCAATGATCATAAGAAATGCTGTGAGTGACTGGGAGAGGGCCATTTCATCAACAACTAATCCTAATCCTAATGTGCGAATTCAGACTAGATGGCATCCTCCTGTTGCAGGGTGTTGGAAGCTCAATACAGATGGAGGGTGTAATAAGGATGGAATTGGGGCTGCTGGTGGGGTTGTCAGAGACTCTACTGTTTCATGGATTCGAGGTTTCTCTGTTAAACTAGGCTATGCTTCTGTGCTTCAAGCAGAATTATGGGGGCTATTATATGGGCTCCAAATGTGCCATGAGATGAGATGTAATGCTCTCATTGTTGAAATAGACTCAAAAGACTGTGTTCAGCTGATAAACAATCCGACCCCACAGACTCATCCTTTGCTCAGTCTAATTAACTCATGTAAGGATTTCATCACTAGAGATTGGGAGTGCTTGGTTACACACATTTATAGAGAAGCCAATGTCATTGCGGATCACCTTGTTCACATCAGTTATCTTGGAAGATGGGGGATAACATGGTTAGATCACCCACCACCCCAAATTCATGACGACTTACGTCGTGACTCCTTTTTTTTGATTTTGTTGTTTTCTAGGCTGTTTTAAAGCCTCTTCTGTACCAAAAAAAAAAAAAACACATTGGTGATATTGACGTCGAGGTTGGAAATTCATCTTCAATGAAAAAGTTCATGTGAATATATTAAGAGATATATCCATTTATCATTTTTATTTTAAGCTTGAACTTTCATTAGATATACTCAATATAAATTGCATAAAATAAATTAACTTAATTTGTATATATATATAGATGATATATTAGTTTTTAGTCAAAATAAATTTATGTACATCTCTATCCTTTTTTTTTAATTGTTTCAATCTAAAATCTTTTGAGAATCTACGTTCAACTTCCAGTGTAATCTAGAAGTGTATCTAACATTAACTCAAAAATATAAACATGGAAATATTTGAGAAAAATCTACTATATTTGTCTATATCATATATTTAAGGAATTAGTCCCTCATAAGATTCTCAAACTCAAATCCTATCATTGGGGAACAAGCCAAGTGGCATTACGTATACTGTTGGATTATGTGATTCAGGTTACCCATGATGAGTCAACCTGAACCATCATCTTAGATGACATGTGTCACTCTTAGGAGGGTGACATGTGACATGTGGCATCCACACATGTTAAATGTTCTTTAGAGATGAAGGTTAAATAACTTCCCTCTCTAGAAGTCTATCTAACATTAACTTAAAAATATCAACATGTAAATATTCGAGAAAAATCTACTATATTTGTATATATCATGTATTTAAGGAATTAGTCTCTCACAAGATGCTCAAACTCAAATCCTACCACTGGGAAACAAGCCAAGTGACATTACATATACTGTTGGATTATATGGTTCGAGTTACTCATGATGGGTCAACTTGAATCATCCTCTTGGATGGATCCACCTTATATGACATGTGTCACCCTTAGGAGGGTGACATGTGGCATGTGGTGGGGGAGTTGTTCTTTATCCCCATATGTTAAATGTTCTTTAGAGAATCGAGATGAAGGTTAAATAACTTCCCTCTTTATCCACATCCATGCAACTCTATAAATAGAGAAAATCTACAATACAACGGAGGTATCATGTCATCCGTACAACAATCCAATAATATATTGTCACACGTGCTAAAATATTAAAAAAAAACACCTAAAAATATGGATATTAAATTGTACATGTCATTTACTAATTTGTTAATGATACCACATCACTCGTGCCTCTGTTGCACTAAAGAATTATTCCTATAAATATGTGCAAATGTGCACCATGCAAAAGTTAAGTTTTTGGGAAAAAATCTGAAAATGCTTTGCATTTACAATTTTAGTGATAATTTTTTTATGAATTATATGTATTTAGTTCAATACTTTTGTGATTAAATACTAAACTAGTGATACATATATTTGGTGATTAGATTTGGACAAATTCATGGATTTGTTTTATGAACAAGGGGATATAGTTACATCATATACCCATTTAACTTTCATATAGCATCAATTTATAAAATTCTTGTTACCACTTTAAAAGAAGCCCACATGCTTATTGAACTAAATAGAAAAACAGGTTTAGACATTCTTTAAAGTTATTTGGATTTGCTGTCTGGACTTGCAGTTTCTTGCATGTAATTCCAATGCAACTGTCACTGAAGCTTCAATGTGAGCAATTTGTGAACCAATTTGTTTGATATATTGTTTGTATGTTATGTTTTCTGGTTTTGAAAGAATAAACAAGACAAATTGGAGAAGGGAGCACATAAAAATACGAAGATTGGCAGATGGGATTTCAACCTTAGGTTTAGGCGTTTTCAAGTTTGATTTTCGATCTTTCTTTTAATTTTTGATATATATATTTAAACTATATCATAAACTGATCGGTTCATCGGACCAAACCACAAATCATTGGTTTTGTGCTTTGAAATCATTTGGTTTCTAAAGATAAAACAGAACCAAACAGTTTGAGACGAATGCCCATCTCTAATATATATCATTCTCTCATTTGATTCGAGAAGAGACAATTGATTTCATATAAACTACATTTCGAAGTGAAAATCGGAAATAATATGCACAGATTCTTGATGCATTTGATGAAGACTGCTTATCAATTTGTCGATGAACAAGAAAATCACATTAAAATTCGACTATATCAAATAATTAAATTGAAGATTTATAATTGGCACATATGAGTTTCGAAACCAAATGATTATCCTATGATTTCAACTATCACAATCTTCAAGACGGTTATCAAATTTTTAGTCACTTTTATTTTTGTTTTGAATGAGTTCTTCAACATCTCCACTTACATAACACTAAAATTTTCGTCATTTGAGAAAATAGTACATAAACTAGACTCACAAGACATAATTGTATTCATCTAATGTAATTTTGAAAGGATGTGAGGCATCTGACTTCTCTATATCAATAAAAGAAAAGGATAAAGATAAACTATATATCATTTGTTTGTAGAAATATCCTTTAGGATCCACAAACTGCAAAAATAATACAAGATTTCAAAATTTATAAAAATAACCTTATCGAAATTTTGAAGCAAATAGTAGCCCAACGTTTCCAAATTTATTTTAAAAAACCCAAAAATTAGGGATTCTTCCAAATAACCTTTTAAAAATTTCACTTTAACCCAAATATTTTCAAACAAGAACAAACACATATATATTTTCGATCATATATCTGCAAAATCAACCACGATGAGGTTTGTTAAGGGTGAATAGTAATAGGCTTTTTGGTGGTGGTGGTGGTGATAAGCTCATCGGTGGAGAGGCCACAGACAAGATTTAAGGTTTAAATTCGTGTTTTGTGTGATTACTCGAGGGGTTTAGTCGGAGTTTGAGATGTTGGGGATAGGATGGGGTTGAGTTTTCGAGTTAAATGGTACTAGCAGGGACAGTCTTGAATTTTTTAGGACATTAGAGATTTAGACGAATTTTTAAAATGGAGTTCCTATCAATAAATGATAAAAAAATATATACAAATCATATTTTGTATTAAAAGTTAAATTTTTTTTTTGAATTCGAGACCCATAATTTTAGATCAAATTTGGAGATCTCAACCAACCGTCTGTGTTGACTCTCCTAAGACCTTCGTGGTCTGCAAGTGGCTAAAGCACGGAGGAGTGCAAATTTCAGCTGATGGGAAGCAGAGAATTAAGATAGAGACCCAGAGATCAAAGAAGCTATAATATGTAATGGAATGATAGAAGTTATGTGCATTTACCCTAAATCAAGAAAAAAAATACTATTAATAATAAATATAATAATATATACAAATCTAATTTAGGGGATTTACTGTTTTGAAACGGAGATTATGTCTATATTGTTTCATTAACAGAAACTACAAATAATATTCAAATTTTTTATCAAATTATATTTTAACAATTAAGTAAATTTATTATTTTACAAATACTCTCCACTCTGGGAGTGTGCATTAATCGGTTTTAACCAATTAATCAACCGTTCCGACCAATTTTTTTTATAATGACTCGGTTATTGTGATTAAATCGGTTTTTTTGGTTAAGATGTTAATTTTCGATTTTTCGGTTCAGTTAAGGTTATGAGATTTGTATAACCGAACCGATCAATTTACCGATTACAACCATAATTTGACTTTATATATATTTTTAATTAAAACGAAATTAAAATTTTTACCTTCTGTCTCTACTGAGTGTAGTTGTATACTATTTTTTGATGAATTTAAATTTGTCTTAGGTTGTTAAATGTATGGAACAATTATTACAATTATTACACGGTAATTGGGAAATCCGAATATGACAAAATTACAATTATAATTATTATCCTCGGAGCAGACCCTAACGGCAGACCCCCTGAAAGCGGAGGCAGGGACTGATGAGCAGAGGCAGAGGCTGACAGCAGAGGCTGAGGCTGAAAGCAGAGGCAGAAGATGAAGCTGAGGCAGAGGCTGAAGCTGAGGCAGAGGCTGTTGGCAGATGCTGATGCTGAGGCAGAGGCTGTTGGCAGATGCTGAGTCAGGCAGAGGCAGAAGCTGAAGCTAAGGCAGAGGCTGTTGGCAGATGCTGATGCTGAGGCAGAGGATGAAGCTGAGGCTGAAGCTGAAGCTGAGGCAAATCAGAACTTTCCCGAGGCTTGTTGTAAAACAACAATATCCTTAAAACAAATTCGTCCCCTACCGTAGGTGCAGTAGAACGTGAGACGATTGTTTCCCAGGATACAACGGAAACGTACGAGAAAGGGCACCACCAGACTCGTATCCAACGAACCACAAAGTGTTTGAACTCTCCTTTTAACAAAACAAAGAAAATGATCTTTCGTGTGTGTGCTATGTCTTTCTCTATTTTCTATTTCATATGTTGAAAACAAGAACTGATGTTGTTTATATAGGAAAAGAAAAACACATCTCAATTAATAGAAATTAACTTGCCAATTAAATTTCATAATGGGAGATGTTACACATTGTTGTAACCACTAAGCTAATTAAATTAGCACTAATGGAAATTAAACTATATAACCACCAAGCTAATTAGATTAGCACTTATGGAGATTAAACTTTGTAACCACCAAGCTAATTAAATTAGCTGTTATGGAATTACAAAAGGCTTGAAAATTGTGAACTTTGAGCAACAATTTCTCATTCACCCAAGCACCATTTTAAGCATATGAATATACCATTTCGAAGTACTCACGGAGGAGTATCCGAATCATTCAATAACAACCACTAACACGAAGTGGACCATGCTTAAAATTGAGCCTCAAAATGCTTATAAATAAGCATTTTTCCAACAATCCCCCACATGGAACTTTCTGAATATTTGGGAAAGTGAAGAAGGATCATCAATTTCAGGGTCTACTGATCAGCCTCTACCTCAACTGTAGATAACAATTATTACAATTATTACACGGTAATTGGGAAATCCGAATATGACAAAATTACAATTATAATTATTATCCTTGGAGCAGACCCTAACGGCAGACCCTGAAAGCGGAGGCAGGGACTGATGAGCAGAGGCAGAGGCAGATGGCAGAGGCTGAAGGCAGAGGCTGACAGCAGAGGCTGAAAGCAGAGGCAGAAGATGAAGCTGAGGCAGAGGCTGAAGCTGAGGCAGAGGCTGTTGGCAGATGCTGATGCTGAGGCAGAGGCTGTTGGCAGATGCTGAGTCAGGCAGAGGCAGAAGATGAAGCTGAGGCTGAAGCTGAAGCTGAGGCTGAGGCTGTTGGCAGATGCTGATGCTGAGGCAGAGGATGAAGCTGAGGCTGAAGCTGAAGCTGAGGCAAATCAGAACTTTCCCGAGGCTTGTTGTAAAACAACAATATCCTTAAAACAAATTCGTCCCCTACCGTAGGTGCAGTAGAACGTGAGACGATTGTTTCCCAGGATACAACGGAAACGTACGAGAAAGGGCACCACCAGACTCGTATCCAACGAACCACAAAGTGTTTGAACTCTCATTTTAACAAAATAAAGAAAATGATCTTTCGTGTGTGTGCTATGTCTTTCTCTATTTTCTATTTCATATCTTGAAAACAAGAACTGATGTTTTTTATATAGGAAAAGAAAAACACATCTCAATTAATAGAAATTAACTTGCCAATTAAATTTCATAATGGGAGATGTTACACATTGTTGTAACCACTAAGCTAATTAAATTAGCACTAATGAAAATTAAACTATATAACCACCAAGCTAATTAGATTAGCACTTATGGAGATTAAACTTTGTAACCACCAAGCTAATTAAATTAGCTGTTATGGAATTACAAAAGGCTTGAAAATTGTGAACTTTGAGCAACAATTTCTCATTCACCCAAGCACCATTTTAAGCATATGAATATACCATTTCGAAGTACTCACGGAGGAGTATCCGAATCATTCAATAACAACCACTAACACGAAGTGGACCATGCTTAAAATTGAGCCTCAAAATGCTTATAAATAAGCATTTTTCCAACAATCCCCCACATGAATGAAATTGGCGAAAAACGTCGAATAAAATTATTTTTTATAAAACATTTTATTTTGACCTAGAAGAGTTCAACGGTTCAACACCTGCATAGGATAGGTAGGCCACAGCCTTTGAACCTTCCCTTGGGAAATATATCTCATTACTGGCTGACAGTTGACGCGATGTCATTGAACTGTACTGCCGTTCATGTAATTGGAGAACACATATCACACAGATATTTTACCTACACATTTGAGTTCTCATTATTATGTTCATTTTGGCCATGAACATCTACCTGGTTTGCAAGAGTTTCTAAAATTGTGCCCCGACAATTCCCTTTGAAGCGGCCCCACTTCTCTCTCACATAGGTGATTTCTTATTTAAGAGTATCTCGTAATACTCTGCTCGGATTCCCGACGCATAAGAATCATTAAAAGCTTTTGCTTAACCTCTATCCATACGAGCATCACTGTTTCATTTCATCATAGGAATGGACTAGAGGGTAACCCCCCCAGTGATCCAATTATGTCTTTTACGAGTAGGTTGTCCCATTGAACCTAGATCTTGGGATCTCCAGTCAACAAGGTTGGGTTTTCCTTCGTAATAAACATTTATCTACTGGGCTTCAGTCCCATTCCCCTCGATGATTTCACAACTAACTCTCTATTTAACCCTTTGGTTAGCGGATCCGCAATGTTATCCTTTGACTTTACATAGTCAATCGAAATAACTCCAGTAGAGAGTAATTGTCTAACGGTATTGTGTCTACGACGAATATGTCTAGACTTACCATTATACATATTGTTATGTGCCCTTCCAATTGCATATTGACTATCGCAATGAATGCAAATTGCTGGCACTGGCTTAGGCCAACTTGGAATATCCTCTAGAAAATTTCGAAGCCATTCTGCTTCTTCAGCACACTTGTCTAATGCAATGAATTCTGATTCCATTGTAGATCTGGCTATCACAGTCTGTTTGGAGGATTTCCATGATATAGCTGCACCTGCTAGTGTAAACACATAACCACTAGTAGACTTTGAGTCTTTCATGTCAGATATCCAATTAGCATCACTGTATCCTTCGACTACAGCTGGATATCTATGATAGTGCAACCCATAATTACGAGTAAAACGTAAGTACCTAAGTACTCTCACTATTGCTTTCCAGTGATCAACCCCTGGATTACTCGTATATCTGCTGAGCTTATTTACTGTACAGGCTATATCAGGCCTTGTACAACTCGATAGATACATCAAACTCCCGATCACTCTAGAGTATTCTACTTGAGATATACCATCTCCCATATTCTTTGATAGGTGTAAACTCACATCTAAGGGAGTTCTAGCCACAGCTGAATCATCATTGTTGAATTTACCAAGAATTTTGTCCACATAGTGCGACTGATCAAGAATAAGTCCATCTGGACTTCTCGAGATCTTTATTCCCAGAATGACATCTGCAAGACCCATGTCTTTCATGTCAAACTTGGATTTCAGCATATTCTTGGTAGATTTCAGATTCACCATTATTTGACTTACCCCGACAATCAGTATGTCATCAACGTAGAGACATAAAATGACATAGCCAACTTCTGTCTCTCTGACATAAATGCATTTATCACATTCATTGATTTTGAAACCATTTGCCAACATGGTGTCATCAAACTTTTTATGCCACTGTTTCGGGGCTTTTTCAATCCATACAAGGATTTAACTAACTTACAGACTTTCTTTTCTTGTCCTGGAGCTATAAAACCTTCAGGTTGATCCATGTAGATTTCTTCATCTAAATCTCCATTCAGAAAGGCTGTTTTCACATCCATCTGATGTACCTCAAGATTGCGCAAAGCTGCAATCGCTAGTATCATCCTTATGGAATTTATTCTCGTTACAGGAGAATAAGTATCAAAGTAATCAAGACCTTCACGTTGTCTATAACCTTTAATTACAAGTCTTGCTTTGTACTTGTCAATTGATCCATCTGCCTTTATTTTCCTTTTGAAAATCCACTTGGACCCTAAAGGTTTACATCCTGGAGGAAGATTCACTAACTCCCAGGTGTGATTTTGTAAGATGGATTCAATTTCACTATTGATGGCATCTTTCCACAAGGCACCATCAGCTGACCTTACAGCTTCGTTATAGCTTTGAGGATCATTCTCTAGCAAAAATGTCAGAAAATCTGGACCAAATGATTTTTCCGTTCTAGCTCTTTTGCTACGTCTTAGTTCAGGTTCAACAACTTGTTGATCCTCTGGAACATTAATTTGTTCTCGGTCCTGACTATCTTCAATGATAGTCTCATGTGCCCGTTTATGCACATCTGAATTCGAATTAGTTTTACAAGGAAAAACGTATTCGAAAAAGGATGCATTCCTCGATTCCATTATCGTATTCTTGTGAATATCTGGTACATTAGACTCATGCACAAGAAATCGATAAGCATTACTGTTATGAGCATATCCTATGAAAATGCAATCAACAGTTTTTGGTCTATCTTCACTTCACCTTTTTAGGTGGAGGAATGACTAACTTGGCAAGACACCCCCACACTCGAAGGAATTTATAGGAAGGTACTCTTCCTTTCCACATTTCATAAGGAGTTTTCCCTACTTCTTTCCGTGGTACCTTATTTAAAAGGTAATTAGCTGATAAGACAGCTTCTCCCCACATAGTCTGAGGTAAGCCAGAGCTGATTAACATAGCGTTCATCATCTCTTTCAAGGTACGATTCTTACGTTCCGCAATCCCATTGGATTGAGGCGAATAAGGAGCTGTGGTTTGATGTATGATTCCTTTTGTTCACAAAGTGATTCAAAAGGGAAAACATACTCACCACCACGATCACTTCTTAACTCCTTAATTCTTTTATTCAGTTGGTTCTCAACTTCATTCTTATAGAGAACAAATTTCTCTATAGCTTCGTCCTTGCTTTTCATTAAATACACATAGCAAAATCTTGTGCAATCATCAATAAAGGTAATAAAATATTTATTACCGCCTCTCGATTGTATTGAATTAAAATCACATACATCGGTATGAATTAGATCAAGTGGTTCAGAGTTTCTTTCAATACTATGAAAAGATGATCTTGTTAGTTTTGCCTCAACACAAATATCACACTTATGTTTGTTATCAATTTTAAAATTGGGAATATGATTCATGTTAATTAACTTTCGCAATGAATTAAAATTAACATGTCCTAATCTACCATGCCAAAGATTAGAATACTCAACAATATAAGCAGAAGAACTAGCTTTATTGATATTTTTGGGTTTAACAACCATTACATTGAGCTTAAAAAGCCCATCAGTTACATACCCTTTTCCCACATACATCCCATTTTTAGTCAAAACTACTTTATCAGACTCGAACACCATCCGGAATCCATGCTTGTTCAGAAGCGATCCAGACACAAGATTTTTCCGTATTTCAGGTACATACAGAACATTGTTCAGAGTCAACTCTTTCCCAGAGGTCATTTTCAGAATCACCTTTCCTTGACCTTCTATCTCAGATGTTGCTGAATTTCCCATGTATATCTTTTCCCCATTTTCAGCAGGCTCAAATGAAGAAAACATGCTCTTGTCTGAGCATACATGTCGAGTGGCACCAGTATCAATCCACCACTCTCTTGGGTTAGAACCCACCAGATTCACCTCAGAAACCACAGCAGAAAGGTTAATGTCTGAAACATCTTGAGTCATGTTTTCTAGCACATTAGCTTCTTGTTTCTTTTTCTTCTTCGGCAGTCTGCATCAGAAGACTTGTGACCTATTTTGTCACAGTTGAAGCATTTTCCTAAATTTTGATTTCTTGGAAACTCCTCCTTTATGACCCATCTTTGACCCTTTGTTCTTGAGGTTCTTGTTCTTATGGCCATGTTCGACAACATTTGCTTTGGCCTCATGAGTCATTCCTCTCTTTTCAGAAACTCGGTTATCTTCCTCAATTCTTAGCTTAAGAACCAAGTCTTCAATGCTCATTTCTTTTCGCTTATGCTTTAAATAATTCTTGAAATCTTTCCAACCAGGTGGTAGTTTCTCAATTATCGAGGCTACTTGGAAGGTTTCACTTAAACTCATCCCCTCAGCATGAATTTCTGCTAGAATAATCTGCAGTTCTTGTACTTGGCTTATCACAGTTTTGGAATCAATCATTTTAAACTCTAGGAAACGGCCTACGACAAATTTCTTAGTACCGTCCGGCATCCTCATTTTTATATTTTCGATCTAAAGATTCCCAAAGCCCTTTAGCTGTTTTCATTCCAGCGTACACACTGTACAAGGAATCACTTAGCCCATTCAGCACATAATTCCGACATAGGAATTCAGAATGTTTCCAAGCTTCAATGGCACTGATGACTTGGATATCAATCTCACCCTTTGGGTACATGAGCATCTTCCTTTAGAAACCTCGCAAGGTTCAACGTGGTCATGTAGAAGAACATTTTCTGTTGTTGCCACCTTTTGAAATTCTGACCACTGAATTTTTCAGGTTTTTCCGCAGCAGGATTGACATGGCTCACATGTCCAACAGGTTGTCTAGCCATTGAGGCAGAATACCTTGGCCAGCCACAACGGCTGCCATATTAAGCCCAGAGGCTGATGCAAGTTGGCCACCGAAGGGGCTGCCACTGCACTTTGGTCAGCCACGGGGGCTGCCACAACATTCTGGCCAGCCGAAGAGGCTGCCATATTCGGATCTACTGTGTTTGGACTGATTTCCATATCCACAGAGTCGAATTTGTTTTAAGACTGTAGATAACAATTATTACAATTATTACACGGTAATTGGGAAATCCGAATATGACAAAATTACAATTATAATTATTATCCTCGGAGCAGACCCTAACGGCAGACCCTGAAAACGGAGGCATGGACTGATGAGCAGAGGCAGAGGCATAGGCAGATGGCAGAGGCTGAAGGCAGAGGCTGACAGCAAGGCTGAGGCTGAAAGCAGAGGCAGAAGATGAAGCTGAGGCAGAGGCTGAAGCTGAGGCAGAGGCTGTTGGCAGATGCTGATGCTGAGGCAGAGGCTGTTGGCAGATGCTGAGTCAGGCAGAGCAGAAGATGAAGCTGAGGCTGAGCTGAAGCTGAGGCAGAGGCTGTTGGCAGATGCTGATGGCTGAGGCAGAGGATGAAGCTGAGGCTGAAGCTGAAGCTGAGCAGAGGCTGTTGGCAGATGCTGAGGCAGAGGATGAAGCTGAGGCTGAAGCTGAAGCTGAGGCAAATCAGAACTTTCCCGAGGCTTGTTGTAAAACAACAATATCCTTAAATCAAATTCGTCCCCTACCGTAGGTGCAGTAGAACGTGAGACGATTGTTTCCCAGGATACAACGGAAACGTACGAGAAAGGGCACCACCAGACTCGTATCCAACGAACCACAAAGTGTTTGAACTCTCCTTTTAACAAAACAAAGAAAATGATCTTTCGTGTGTGTGCTATGTCTTTCTCTATTTTCTATTTCATATATTGAAAACAAGAACTGATGTTGTTTATATAGGAAAAGAAAAACACATCCCAATTAATAGAAATTAACTTGCCAATTAAATTTCATAATGGGAGATGTTACACATTGTTGTAACCACTAAGCTAATTAAATTAGCACTAATGGAAATTAAACTATATAACCACCAAGCTAATTAGATTAGCACTTATGGAGATTAAACTTTGTAACCACCAAGCTAATTAAATTAGCTGTTATGGAATTACAAAAGGTTGAAAATTGTGAACTTTGAGCAACAATTTCTCATTCACCCAAGCACCATTTTAAGCATATGAATATACCATTTCGAAGTACTCACAGAGGAGTATCCGAATCATTCAATAACAACCACTAACACGAAGTGGACCATGCTTAAAATTGAGCCTCAAAATGCTTATAAATAAGCATTTTTCCAACAATCCCCCACATGAATGAAATTGGCGAAAAACGTCGAATAAAATTATTTTACAACAAGCCAAACACATTATATCTTTATTTTACAACCCATAAAGCTGTAATTGGTATATTCATATGGAAATCAGTATGCTCATTTTTCCAACCCATAAAGCCGTAATCTTTATTTTCGAGACTCTGTGGATATGAAATCAGTCCAAACACAGTAGATCCGAATATGGCAGCCTCTTCGGCTGGCCAGAATGTTGTGGCAGCCCCTGTGGCTGACCAAAGTGCAGTGGCAGCCCCTTCGGCTGGCCACTTGTATCAGCCTCTGGGCTTAATATGGCAGCCGTTAGGGCTGGCCAGGTATTTCTCTGCCTCAATGGCTAGACAACCTGTTGGACATGTGAGCCATGTCAATCCTGCTGCGGAAAAAACTGAAAAATTCAGTGGTCAGAATTTCAAAAGGTGGCAACAGAAAATGTTCTTCTACCTGACCACGTTGAACCTTTCGAGGTTTCTAAAGGAAGATGCTCATGTACCCAAAGAGGGTGAGATTGATATCCAAGTCATCAGTGTCATTGAAGCTTGGAAACATTCTGAATTCCTATGTCGGAATTATGTGCTGAATGGGCTAAGTGATTCCTTGTACAGTGTGTACGTTGGAATGAAAACAGCTAAAGGGCTTTGGGAATCTTTAGATCGAAAATATAAAACTGAGGATGCCGGTACTAAAAAGAATTTATCGTAGGCCGTTTCCTAGAGTTTAAAATGATTGATTCCAAAACTGTGATAAGCCAAGTACAAGAACTGCAGATTATTCTAGAAGAAATTCATGCTGAGGGGATGAGTTTAAGTGAAACCTTCCAAGTAGCCTCGATAATTGAGAAACTACCACCTGGTTGGAAAGATTTCAAGAATTATTTAAAGCATAAGCGAAAAGAAATGAGCATTGAAGACTTGGTTCTTAAGCTAAGAATTGAGGAAGATAACCGAGTTTCTGAAAAGAGAGGAATGACTCATGAGGCCAAAGCAAATGTTGTCGAACATGGCCATAAGAACAAGAACCTCAAGAACAAAGGGTCAAAGATGGGCCCTAAAGGAGGAGTTTCCAAGAAATCAAAATTTCAAGGAAAATGCATCAACTGTGACAAAATGGGTCACAAGTCTTCTGAGTGCAGACTGCCGAAGAAGAAAAAGAAACAAGAGGCTAATGTGCTAGAAAACATGACTCAAGATGTTTCAGACATTAACCTTTCTGCTGTGGTTTCTGAGGTGAATCTGGTGGGTTCTAACCCAAGAGAGTGGTGGATTGATACTGGTGCCACTCGACATGTATGCTCAGACAAGAGCATGTTTTCTTCATTTGAGCCTGCTGAAAATGGGGAAAAGATATACATGGGAAATTCAGCAACATCTGAGATAGAAGGTCAAGGAAAGGTGATTCTGAAAATGACCTCTGGGAAAGAGTTGACTCTGAACAATGTTCTGTATGTACCTGAAATACGGAAAAATCTTGTGTCTGGATCGCTTCTGAACAAGCATGGATTCCGGATGGTGTTCGAGTCTGATAAAGTAGTTTTGACTAAAAATGGGATGTATGTGGGAAAAGGGTATGTAACTGATGGGCTTTTTAAGCTCAATGTAATGGTTGTTAAACCCAAAAATATCAATAAAGCTAGTTCTTCTGCTTATATTGTTGAGTATTCTAATCTTTGGCATGGTAGATTAGGACATGTTAATTTTAATTCATTGCGAAGTTAATTAACATGAATCATATTCCCAATTTTAAAATGATAACAAACATAAGTGTGATACTTGTGTTGAGGCAAAACTAACAAGATCATCTTTTCATAGTATTGAAAGAAACTCTGAACCACTTGATCTAATTCATACCGATGTATGTGATTTTAATTCAATACAATCGAGAGGCGGTAATAAATATTTTATTACCTTTATTGATGATTGCACAAGATTTTGCTATGTGTATTTAATGAAAAGCAAGGACGAAGCTATAGAGAAATTTGTTCTCTATAAGAATGAAGTTGAGAACCAACTGAATAAAAGAATTAAGGAGTTAAGGAGTTAATAATAATAATAATAATAATAATAATAATAATAATAATAATAATAATAATAATAATAATAATAATAATAGTAATAATAATAATAATAATAATAAATCCTTCATTATTTCCCCAAAAATTTGACAACTTTGTCCAGGAATGCTCGGATAGACTTGTGAATAATCAATCTACTGATTATGTTTTGAACTGTCGACAATAGATAAAATGCCGACTTTATTTTCATGTTGCGGTGTTGAAAATCAAAGCAGAACCTACTTAGATTGAAAAAAAAAAACCCAGATCTTACAAACGAATGAAATTTCTGCTAAATCATATATTGTAACTAGGGATGACAGTTGGCTTGGGCAGGTTCAAGGCTGGGATCATGGTCCTAGAACTCGAATCTGTCATTGAACTCGAAATTCTCTGAATGGGGACATTTTCTATTATCGCCGAATGAGGACGGAGAATAAGTGGGTATTTGATTCCCACTTTATTATTTAGTTTTTCAATTTTTATGTGAAAATATTAAAATAAGGTAATAGATCTTTTGCTTGTATTATATATATATAATATACATAACTGTTTTAATTTTTTTTAAAAAAATTTTGAAAATTTAATTCTGGTTCGGGTCCGACTCAATTGTCAAGGTTGAATTGGGACTCCCAAAACTTATCTGATTCGATTTTTTGTATGTTCTGGGACTTTGAACCCATCCCAATTGAGGCTGATCCCCATGAGACCTAGAACCTATGGGGGTTGTTACCATCCCTAATTCTATCATATATTACTTTATATGTCTTTGTTCCTTGCTTAATGTTGCCTACAAGAGGTGTGGCTTAGTGGCAAATGGTGTAACATCTCAGATGTTTAGCATATCTAGCATGATCATACAATTCATGCATGTAATATTTCATGCATGTGAAGGGTCTGTGTGTGTGAACCGACTCGTACAAGTCAAGTTTAAACCTCATGTAAGAGATTGAAATTTCATCATTTTGCTTTTGTGTTGCATTCGTTTTGACGTACGAATGCAACCAGCATTCGCGTTTATGACGCATTCTTCATGTTGTTCTAATGAAACTCCCCAAAGAATTTTCGTTCGAGTTACGTTCTACAATTTGTTTGAACGTAACCTTCCAGAGTGCTAGCGATCGTGTGACGTTCTTCATCTTATTCAAATGTGCCTTTGAAAAACTGTGTACATTGCGATTTTTAGATAGAAAAATTTGGAATTTTGGCCTATTATAAATAGGTTATTTAGATATTTTCTCTCTCATTTCTCCTCATCTCTTTCTCACGTCTCTCCCACACTCAAAAGTTCATGTTAGAGCTTCAAATCAAGCTCGAATCTTGAAGATTATCATGCATTTTCAAGCATCAAGTGAGTCCAGTAAGGTCTTTATCCTCATTTCTAGTTTTTGTTTGCATTTTAACATTAGTTCTAAAGTTAGAGTTGAAACCCATGATGTCCCATTTTGGTTTTTCATGATCTTGGTTAGCTAATAAGTTAGTAGTACTTAGATAAGTGATTAATGACATGATTCATACATGGATTGTGTTAGATCAAAGCCTAGGTTTGGATTTGGTCATTTAAATGGATTTAGAGTATGGGTGACAGGCTCACAAAGTGATCTTTTACTTCAAGTATAAGAGTGTCGAAGTAATAAAATAACCCGATAAGTCTGGGTTGATCCACATGGAATATATTTAGTAAAATAGAATGATAAGTAGAGCGAAAAGAAAAAGGTCTGATTTGTTGAAGTTGTTGGAAACTTTTAAGTGAAAATGCAATACTGGAGTTAAAGGATCGACTTTTAATATTTCAAATCTAGAAATCTCATTTAATTATAATATATAAATTGTCATTGTTACCCAATTAATTTATCTCAGGAATTAATTACGTCAATATATCGAACCGGCCTCTGTCGATAACTAGTGCTGCCAAGGTACTAAATATGCCAAAAACATAAAACCAGCCATAAATGTGGTGATACCGTTTGTCTATAACAAGTCCAGTTAGGTACTTAATTATGCCAAAATCGTATAAAACCAGACATATATGCGGTAGCAAGATATAACTAGCCATGTAGGCGGTAGCAAGATATAACTAGCCATGTAGGCAGTTGCCTATAACTAGACATATAAGAATTAGTGGTGTAATTTCTAAAGGTTCAGGTTCCATGTTGATCAGTGTTTCTTGGCCTTCTCGTCTTTCCCTTCTCAACTGTCTGATTGTTCTTTCAATTTCTGGGTCAAACGGTCGGATTTCAAAGCTTCTGGTTCGTCTCATGTAATGTCTGAAAACCTGAAACACAAGAAAACAGAAATAATAAGTAAAAAGAAATTAGATACAAGTAAAGGTATCTAACTCCAAAACTAATAGTGAAAGATAAATAAGTCCCCGGCAACGGCGCCAAAAACTTGACTGGTGTTGTCACACGCGTATACGCAAGCGCACGTATCGTTCAAGTAGTATAAAAAGAATCAATCCCACGAGGACTTAATACCTAAGTTATTAATTTATGAAGCCAAATATTTACAAGTATCTAATGGATTGATTGTTTGATTGGATGATGACTTTAAATTTAAAACAAGTAATAAAACAGTGTGAAAGTCGTTTGAGAAAATTCAATATTTAGAAACTATGCAAGGTTGTGATTCTTTACAATATCTTTTAAAGATGAAGTGGTTATTTCATGTTTGTGTAATATATTGGTTTACTAACCTGGAACACAAAATTATGCAAAAGCCTTTGTCGATAGTCATATACAAATACCCAGTGTAACCCAATTAATCATATGTCTATGTCAATCGAGTTACCTGAATTCATTAAGATTAAGTTCCAATTGTGGTTACCCCCGCCCGACAGGTATATGTCTATCCTGTAAGGAAATCTATTAAAGGGTTACATATGCTCAAGGAAGATCGTGGGCTATTAAGTCTAAGGCTGAAAAATAAAATTCTTTTGTCAAGTTTATTTTAAGTTTACCCGATCAATCTTATTAGTGGCCAGTTAACAAGAAACATTAAGCTTAAGACTTAATAAGTAAACTTTTATATTACCCAAACTATAAAATAACCCCTTATAAACCGGTAATATTGGAATTCATCACAACCCCAGATAACAGGCTTAGCTACTACACATATTTACAGCTAGTAAAAGCTTAAATAAAATAAAAGACATAAAGTAAAGGCGGAAAAGTAAATGATGAAAAGTAAATGCTGGAAATTAAAAATGTAAAAGTACAATAAAAGAAAATGCTGGAGTAAAAGGATCCATTTTTATCACTACTATTTTAGATATCTCTCTTAATATAATATATTAACTTTGCATGATATTACCAACCCGCCATATAGGCGGTATCTTGATTAAGTCAAATTAAAAATTAATTACCAACCGACCAACCAGGTGGTATCCAGTTTAGTCAGGTTAAAACCAATTTTAATAATTACCAACAGACCAATATATCGGTATCCTCATTAAGTCAGGTTTTAATTAGTTTATATATTATAATTAAGGGAGATTAATCTAAATATTAGTAATAAAAGCTTTACCTTTTACCCCAACAAGGGGGATTTACCTTCTCATTACTGAAAAGTAAAGAAAAGAAAGTACTATTACGTAAAAGTAAATTGCTGAAAGTAAATACTGAAAAGTAAAGAAAAGAAAGTGAAAATGCGAAAATTAATTACGGAAAGCTGTAAATAATCAAACAAGATACAATCTTCTTAGTATTCTTAAGGAATTACATATAAGAATGTATGAAATCAAATCTAAAATTCGGCATTCTATTTATAGGCAAAAGTTGGCTCGCGCGTCTCGACGCGCAAACCGTTATTTGCTGCGACAAATGCGGAGACGGCGACACGAGGCACATATGAGTGATTAATTCAATAATTTTGCTGATGTGGCGATGATGATTTTCGGAAGCATGTGATGGTGACACGTGTCACGACGCACATTAGCAGATTTCCTGAGATGTTGACACGTGACAGGCGCACGTTAGCAGATTCAACGCACGTTTACCTCCGACGTATTTTAGCAAAACTTCTCTGATTGGTCCATGTGTCCTGGCGCACTTTTGAAGACTCTGGCGCACGTTAGCGGTCGCGAGGCGTCGAATGACAGTTTTGCCCCTTTTGTCTATTTTTCAATGTTTTGGCCTCGAATCTTCTCCAGAGAGTCTCGAAACCTTATTTATCTACAAAATAAAACAAAACACATCAAAACATTCACAAAACTCAAGAAACTATACAAAATACTAAGTCAAATGAGTGGGAAATAGTGATATATTTACCACTCATCACACCCCTCAAACCTAACATTTTGCTAGTCCTCGAGAAAAATACCAAAATAAAATAACATAAATATCTTTAAAATAAAATTAAACTAAGGCACTTTCGTAGGGATCACGATTGCATTTAGCATATGCAATAAGCCTTTAAACTCCTAGATGTCCCTAGTGGACGAGTTGTAGTCTCGTGAGGGCTTACAGCAACGATACCCACAAACGTTTTATAAAAACAAAAAGATAATAAAACTAATGCACACAAAAGCAAAAAGATAAAAGAAAAGAGAATAAACAAGTTAGTGACTAATCATGTGAAACTTCTTATCCAAGTTTAGAGTTGTTTTCTTTCTTTCTAAATTACCGAATAAGTAAATTCTCCGATTATTTTTGTCATTCTTCATACACACAGTTAACTAGGTATTAATCAAGTCATTGTGCCCACAATATTCACAAGTGTAGTTGAAAAGAGAGTAATATTTTTGTCCTAAAGTTATATCAGAATTCACACCTTTTTTTAGTCAATGGAATATTTTTCTGATTTTTCTAATTTTTTTTAATTTATATAAAATATCATCAATCCATGTAATGAGCTTTAGGCCAGTGACTCCCAAATAGTTGGCTTTAGGGCACTAGGTGTTAAGAGACCCCTACGGACTTAATTACTCAGACTTCAGATATATATATTTTTTTGTAACATCTTCAATTTATGTAACGAGCTTTAGGCTAGTGACTCCCAGACCAGTTGGCTTTAGGGCACTATGTGTTGAAACACCATACGGACTTAATTACTCAGATCTCAGTTGTTTTTTTTATCCCATCGCTTTTTTAGATGTTTCCTCCAATTAAACTAGAGCACTGAATATTACTAACTCATCAATTACAACTTATGTTTGTATGTTACCATGTATGTTGATAATACTTGTCAACTGAACATATAAAGATCCATTTTAGTCAGTTTTATAGAGAATTCACAAATTACATAATTCAAAAGGAAATAAATAAAAATTAACTTGTTCTGAAATAGGTTGAGATACGTGTCAGGAGTGGAATTCCTTACACAGCTATCTCACACCGATTTCACCCGATTAATCAAATTAAAAACACGAAAACACAAAATATTATTATTTTTTTTAATTTTTGTAAAATTTTTCAAATTTTTCAAATTTTTCGAAAATTTTGGACTAAAAATAAAAACAACATAAAAACAAAATACTACAATTATTCTCCACCCCAAACCTAAATGAGACATTGTCTCCAATGTCTTAAAAAGAAGAAGAAGAGTTTCGAAGATAGTACCTGATTAACTGAAGTTCTACATCTAAAATGAAAATTAAATATTCAGATTCAGATTTATCCGACGCTTCTTACGATCATTATCAGACCAGTTAATCTTGGAAAGGATAGGGTCAATTTGTGGTTCAAAGGCTAAGATTTGGTAAATCAAATCTGGGGTAGTTCTGGGAGTGAAGATGAGTTCTTTTAGAGGTTTTGACACAAATCTATTTCTCCGGGCATCATCAAGAAATACAAAAAGAAAATCATAAAATCCATCTGCGTTGAAAAGTCCAATTGGTTTCTGGTGTATGTTCAAGTTCGCCAAGATAATACTGTAAAGATTTCCTCCATTGTACCTAAGCCACCTGGCAAAGCAACAAAAGCATCAGCACAGTTAATCATTTCTATCAGTCGTTCAGACATGCCTGGCATAATTAGTTCCTCTCCGTTTGATGGTCCTATCAGATTCACCTCCGTCAAAGGTTTTGGGATGATTCCCAAGACTTGACTACCTTCATCCTGTACGGCCTTTGAAACGATCCTCATTAGTCCAAGATTGCCACCGCCATATACTAGGTGCATATTCTTTTCAGCTAAGACACGACCCAATTCATGTGCTGCCGCTACGTATTGTGGTTTAGTATTAACACTAGTACCACAAAAGACACAGATATTTACAACTCGTCTTCTTGAAGTGACTTCCATTTTTATCTGGATGCCTTCAAAAGTGCAATGTTGAGTTGAATTTATAACATTTGAAAATGGTTAGTAATAATAGCACTAGTAGCTTCCAAAGGACGATAATTAGCAAAACAATAAAAGAAATCATGAAAGGTCAAAAAAGTCTGGATCATGTCGGAGAAAATAAAGGAAAATAACAAAACAAATCACAATTATTAGGAAAAGACAAAGAGATATAATATTTATAGGAAAGTAACAGCTTGATTGATGTCTATGCGTTAGGGACAAGCTTCCCATCCAATTTTCCTATAAATTGGCAAACAAGGTCTTTTTGAGTCAGATTCCCGATACTTAACTGTTGTCTTTCTTTTCGGAATTGTGTATATAACATGTGAATTGTATGATGCACATATCCACTGGAATGCGTCTTAAGAGTCTTAGATATGTCATCCAAAGACTCCTTACTCAAGACATCCCTAATGAATTTAATCTTATCTTCACGGTTATCAGACACCATTCCTAAAGAACGACAACGAGTATTACATGTCATACAAGCACATTTATAGCAAACACCTATCTTTTTAGCTCTTCTTTTTTTAGCTAGGTGCTTCTTCCTAAATCATACAGATGTGAAATAAAAAAATCAGAAGACTCACCTGCCAATCGGACCCATGCTTCAATAATCCAACGAATGTCATTAGAAATACCTTTGATCATTAGTAATATCATTCGTTCCAAGCGAGATTTGTAGACTTTAATCAGAGAGTTTTGAGGGAGAGAAGGAAATTGCTTGTGAAGATTTGCTAGAACGTCTTCCATCGTGAAATATGACTTTTACCTTCATAAATAAAACACACAAAAATAAAACACACCAAATCATGATATATACACGAGTTGCATGGGTTGTCTCCCTACTAGCACTAAGTTTAAAGTCTTCAGCTAGACATGACTGCCCGAACGTTAGGCTGGATATGAAAGTGTGACACTTTCTTTTTGTCGCTCAAATTATTCTCCCCAGTAGTGCTTGACACGCTGATTGTTAACCTTGAATGTTTCGTTGGTGTTAGGATCAAGTAACTCAACAGCTCCATATGGTAAAACCTGAGTGATCACAAATGGACCTGACCACCTTGATTTCAACTTTCCAGGGAAAAGTTTCAACCTTGAATTGTATAGCAACATCTGCTGTATTGGTTCCAGTTTTCTGCTCACTATTTTTCGATCATGTCATTTCTTGGTCTTCTCTTTGTACAGTTTGGCATTCTCATAAGTCTGTAGGTGAAATTTCTTCAATTCGTTGAGTTGGTGGAGTCGATTTTCTCCTGCTGCTTGTGGATCAAGATTCAACTTCTTCAGTGCCCAGTACGCCTTGTGTTCAAGCTCAACTGGCAGATAACATGCTTTCCCAAACACCATTCAATATGGGGACATACCAATCGGTGTCTTGTAAGCTGTCCGGTAGGCCCATAATGCGACATCCAATTTTGTAGACCAGTCTCTCATTGTCGATCCAATGGTTCTTTCCAAGATATTTTTGATCTCCCTGTTTGAAACTTCAACCTGTCCATTTGACTGTGGATGGTAGGCAGTGGCAACTTTATGAGTTACTCCGTATTTGGTTAGGAGTGCATCGAAGTATCTGTTGCAGAAATGTATGCCACCATAGATGATAATTGCCCGAGGTGTTCCGAAGCGAGTGAAAATATTCTTTTTAAGGAATTTAATCACCACTTTTGAATCATTGGATGGCAGTGCAATTGCTTCAACCTATTTGGAGATGTATTCTACTGCAACTAGTATGTACATGTTTCCAAATGATGGAACAAAGGGTCCCATAAAATCAATCTCCCATACATCGAATATCTCCACTTCCAGAATATTTTGCGAAGGTCCTTCATTTCTCCTCGAAATATTCCCCGTTATTTGGCACCTGTCACATTGAACGGTATCGCACATCACCTCAAATGGAAGAGTCCAGTCTGGTGCTACTATGATTGGGGAAGAGACCAGCTTCTGTTTTAAGATCTCAAAAGCTTCGTGGCATTCTTTGGTAAAGTTGAAGGCATATCTTTTTCCAGAAGATGGCACAGAGGTTTAGCAATCTTTGAGAAGTCTTTGATAAATCTCCTATAAAAACCTACATGTCCGAGAAAACTCTGAATCCCTTTGACAAATATTGATGGAGGTAATTTTTCAATTGTCACGATCTTTGCTTTGTATACCTCGATTCCCTTTTGTGAGATTCGATGTCCCAGGACGATACCTTCATGTACCATGAAGTGACATTTCTCCCAGTTGAGTACCATATTGGTATCTTTGCATCTTTGTAATACTTGTTCCAATTTTACAAGCAGTGGTCGAACAAATCTCCAAACACAGAGAAATCATCCATGAAAACCTCCATACTTTGTTCTAGCATGTCTGAGAAGATGGCCATCATGCAACGTTGAAATATGGCAGGAGCATTACATAGTCTAAATGACATCATGCGGAAAGTAAAAGTACCATACATACATGTAAAAGTAGTTTTCTCCTGATCTTCTAGGGCGATGGCTATATGATTGTACCCTGACTATCCGTCCAGAAAATAATATAATTCAAGTCCCGCGAAGTTTATCCAGCATCTGGTCAATAAATGGCAGCGGAAAATGATCTTTCTTTGTTGTTTTGTTCAGCTTCTTGTAGTCCATGCATACTCTCCATCCAGTCACCGTTCTTGTTGGAATCAGCTAGTTCTTCTCATTTGTGACTACAGTAATTCCTCCTTTCTTTGGCACACACTGCATAGGACTCACCCAAGTGTTGTCAGAGACGTGGTAAATGATGCCGGCATCCAACCATTTGATGATTTATTTCTTCATGACCTCCTTCATGATTGGATTTAGTCTCTGTTGATGCTTCACTGTGGGTTTGTACTCGTCATTCATCAGAATCTTATGCATGCAAAATGATGGACTAATGCCTCGAATGTCTGTTATAGTCCAGCCAATGGCTTTCTTATGTTCTCTTAACACTCTCAGCAATTTTTCTTCCTGCTCTAATGTTAGCGAAGAAGAAATAATCACAGGTAATTTAGAAGAGTTTCCTAAAAATGAATACATGAGATGGCTCTGAAGTAGCTTCAGCTCCAGCTACGTTGGTTCTTCAATTGAGGGCTTGATTCGCTCCTTTATTGATAGTTCTAGACTTTCTACTGGTTGTGTTGATTTGAAACGAAATGGCTTGTCAAGATAGTTGATATATTCCAGAATTTCAGCATCTAGCTCGCTGTCAGTCATGTTGGTGATGCAAGCTTCAAGTTTATCCGTGGGAATTGTATCAGTATCCTAAATGATACTGTCAACAACATCAATTCTGAAACATTCCTCCTCTTTTTCATCACTCGAGAATTTCATAGCTTTGAAAACATTGAAGGTAACTTCTTGGTCCTACACTTTCATGATTAGTTCTCCTTTTTGTACATCAATAACGGTTCGACATGTAGCCAAGAATGGTCTTCGAAGGATGATAGGTATATCTTTGTCTTCTTCTATGTCAAGGATAATGAAATCTGCTGGGAGAATAAATTTGTTGACTTTGACCAACACATCTCCAACTACACCTCTCGGAAATGCGAGTGTCCTATCAGTAAGTTATAGTGAGACTGAGGTGGGCATTGCTTCTCCAATTTGCAGTTTCTTGTAAATCGAAAAAGGCATCAAATTAACACTTGCACCTAAATCACATAAAGCTTTACCGATATAATGTTCTCCAATGGTGCATGAGACAGTGAAACTACTAGGATCTTTCAACTTTGGGTGAAGTTTCCTCTGAATGATGGCGCTGCATTCTTCTGTTAATGCTATTGTCTCGTAATCTCCTAATCTCCGCTTTCGTGAAAGATTATCTTTCATGAATTTGAAATAGCTGGGCATTTCTTCCAAGGCTTCTACAAATGAGATGTTGATATGCAGCTTTTTGAATACCTCCAAGAATCGAGCAAATTGTTTGTCCAATTTACTTTTCTGGAGTCGTCGTGGAAAAGGTGTAGGTGAAGTGATTCTTTCTTGCTCTTTTTCTTTTGCTTCTTTTTCCTCCATCTGTGAAACAGCTTTTTTTTGGAACTTCTTCAATGGATGTCTTGATTCCAACATCTTTTTTGATTTCAGTACCGCTTTTCAAAGTAATGGCTTGACATTGCTCATTCTATCTGTTCCTTGGATTTGGTTATGTGTTGCTAGGAATCTTACCTGGCGATCTGTAACTCTGAGCATTGGCCAGTTGTTCAATTTGATTCTCCAGTGCTTTAATGGAAGATGATTGGCTCTGAAACATAACATCATATTTTTTTTAACTAAGCTAGCACTTCTACTATTCCTAGTTCTTTTTCTTGCTCCAGGCCTTTGTTCTGTTGTTGGAATCCGGGTGGTGGATAGTTCTTTTGCCTTGAATTGTTGCTCAATGCGAAATTATGGGGATTCCTCCACCCTGGGTTGTAGGTGTTGGAATATGGATTGTTCCCATGTCTGTTGAAATTGTTGACATAATTTACTGTCTCTTCTTGTTGGTTGTAAGATTCTAACTCTGATGCTCCTCCAAATGGTGAACTTGTGGATCCACCATTAACCTTCATGTTAAGAGTTTCCAGATTTTTGTAAATTATATCCAGCTTGGCATTCAGTGCTGTGTTGGCTCCAACTTCATAAATTCCTGCGATTCTTTGGATCATGCTCCTTTCTGTTGGCCACAAAGAATTGTTGTTGGCCATTTCTTCAATTAAGTCTCAGGCCTGATCTTCTTCTTTTGCTATTAAAGCACCTCCAGCAGCAGCATCAATTGTGGTTTTCATTATTCCAGAAAGTCCATTGTAGAAAGTTTAGACTTGTAGCCACTTTACGATCTCATGGTGAGTACATTTTCTGTGCAAATCCTTGTACCTTTCCCAAGCTTCACAGAGGGATTCCGACTCAAGTTGCACAAAGGATGTAATGTCATTCCTCAGCTTTACAGTTCTGGTGGGTGGAAAATATTTTGCAAGGAATTTGGTGGCTAGAGTGTTCCAAGATATGATGGAACCTGCTGGTAATGAATGTAGCCAAACTTTAACTCTATCTTTCAAGGAGTATGGGAAAACACACTGTCTCATTGCTTCTTCAACTGCTCGGTTATAATTGAAAGTGTCGCTGACCGGTGTAATCACACGCGTATAACGCAAGCGCACGTATCGTTCAAGTAGTATAAAAATATCGATCCCACGAAGACTTAATTTCTATTGTTATTATTAATTATTAATACTATTTATTTACAAGTATCTAATTAAAGGGGGAATGGATTGAATTACTTTTGGTTGGTTGAATGTGGATTTGCTAAATAAATAAATAAAGACACAAAAGAAAATACAAAGGAAAAATAAACAAAAGACACGAAAATCTAGGGTTGTGATTCCACACAATATTATTCTAATGATGAATTGATTCTCTTATATATGTGTAATAAATTAGTTTGCTAACCTGGAACACGAAGATGTGCAAAAGCCTCTTCCGATGGTCAGATACAAACACCCAAATAACCCAATTAATCATATTCCTATGTTAACCAAGTTACCTGAATTCATTAAGTGCAAGTTCAAATTGTGGCTACCCCCGCCCGACAGGTATATTCATATCATGTAAGGAAATCTATTAAAGGGTTATCTATCCTCAAAGAAGATCGTGAGCTATTGAATCTAAGGCTGAAACCTAAAATCTCTTTTCCAAGTTCATTTTAAGTTTACCACATCAATCTTATTGGTGATCAGACAACAAGAAGCATTAAGCTTAAGACTCAATAAACAAACTAAAGAATTACCCATAAAAAGAAAATCAATTATTAAGTGTGTGGATATTGTGTTTCATCACTTCCCTAGAATAAAAATAAAATATTGGGGGTTGGGGGATCCACCTTTACTATTTCTAATTTAGAAATCTCCCTTACTATAATATAGAATTTATCAGTGATATTACTAACCAGCCATATAGGCGGTATCCTCATTAAGTCAGATTTTAATTAAGTCCAACCGGCCATAAAGGCGGTATCATTATTTGTCCATAAACCAGCCATATAGGCGGTAATCATATGTCACCTAAAGACCGGCCATATAGGCAGTGTCACATTATGTAAAATAAATAAAACCATCCATTAAGGCGGTAAATCTTTTAGTTTGAATTATAATTAAAGGAGATTAATCTATATTAAAATAATAAAAGCTTCACCATTCCCCCAACGGAATCTAACTACTAAATATAAAATAAAAGAGAAGAAAAAGAAACTACTACTATTACTGAAAATAAAAATGCATAAATTAAATTACTAAAAATAAACACACAATATGCAATCCTTAAATTCCTTACAAAAACCTAAAGAAAACATGAGAATTACAAATGAAATGGCTTGGTATTTATAGGAAAATTTAAAGGCTTCCACCAATTTCTCCACTGATTGCTCCACCAATTGCTCCACCAGACACTCCACCAACATGGCACCAAAAACTCCACCAAACATGGCACCAAATACTCAAGCATGTTTGGTGGAAGTTTGACAATTTTTATTTTTTATTTTATTAATTTTATTTTATATTTTGAAAATGACTATAGTAATTACACAAAATATACTAAATTGTTGATCAATTTCGGCCTTCCAAATTTCCGAATTCGAAAATATTTACATCTTCAAAGTTGTTGATCTTTGTGTTCTCTTTAATCTAAAACTTGAATCAGCTCAATCAGATATCGGATGAACAAGTTATGGCCAAAATACGAAACTTGCGCAAAATTGAAATTTAGGACTGCACTTCGTAACGCGTATAGTAAGTTTTCGTTTTCGCCATTTTTTTGCTCCAGATTTCATCGTTTTAGCCCCGAGTTGATTCCATTAAGTCCCAATACTTTATTTATCTACAAAACACATAAAACACATCAAAATGTTCATCAAACCCGAGAAACTAAACAAAATATTAGGTAAAAGGGGTGGTAAATATTGCTATATTTTCCGCTCATCACACCCCCAAACCTAACATTTTGCCAGTCCTCGAGAAAAACAACAAAATAAAATATAAGTAACAACTACAATAAAACTAAGCCACTTTTGTAGGGATCACGGTTGCATTTAGCGTATGTAACAAGTCTTTAAACCTCTAGGTGTCCCTAGTGGACGAGTTGTAGTCTTGTGAGGGCTTACAGCGGCAATACCCACAAACGTCTTATGAAAGTAAAAAGATAGTAAAACTAATGCACACAAAAGCAAAAGGACGAGAATAAAGAAGTTAGTGACTATACATGTGAAACTTCTACTCCAAGTTAGTAGTTGTTTTCTTTCTTTCTAAATTACCGAATAAGTAAATTCTCCGATTATTTTTACCATTCTTCATATACACAGCCAACAAAATATTAGTCAACTCATTTTTCCCACAGTAGTCACAAGCGCAGTTGAGAAGAGAGTAATATTTTTGTCCTAAAGTTTTATCAGAATTCACACCTTTTTGTAGCAATGGAATAATTTTTTCTGATTTTTTTCTTTGATTTTTTTATTTATATACAATATCTTCCATATACGTAGCGAGCTTTGGGTCAGTGACTCCCAAACCAGTTGGCTTTAGGGCACTAGATGTTAAGACACCCATACGGACTTAATTACTCAGACTTCAGATATATATATATATATATATATATATATATATATATATATATATATATATATATATATATATATATATTTGGCAACATCTTCGATCCATGTAGCGAGCTTTGGGTTAGTGACTCCCAAACCAGTTGGCTTTAGGGCACTAGGTGTTAAGACACCCTTACAGACTTAATAACTCGGATCTCATACGTTTTTTTTTTCATTTTTTATCCCATCATTTTTTTAGATGCTTCCTCCAATTAAACTAGAGCACTGAATATTACAAACACATCAATTACTTCTCATGTCCGTATGTTACCATGTATGTTGATAACACCTGTCAACTGAGCATATGAAGATCCATTTTAGTCCATTTTATGGAGAATTCACAAATTAAATAATTCAAAAGGAAATAAACAAAAATTAACTTGTTACGAAAAATGTTGAGATACGTCTCAGGAATGAATTCCTTACACAGCTACCTCGCACCAATTTCACCCAATTAGTCAAATAAAAACACAAAAATAAAATATTTTTTGATTTTTATGAAAAAAAAAAATTTTAATTTTAATTTTTTGATTTTTTGAGAAATTTTGGACTAAAAATAACACAATTAAACAAGATACTAATCAATTATTCACACAATAAAAATAAGATACTAATAAACTATTCCCCCCAAACCTAAATGAGACATTGTCCCCAATGTCTTAAACAATAGAAGAAGAGTTTAGAAGATCATACATGATTAACTGAAATTCTACGAAAAAATTCCCGATTAAGATGTATGTCCAATTTACGCTTCTTACCACGATCGCTATCTGACCAGTTCAACTTGGAAAGAATGAGGTCGATTTTTGGTTCAAATGCTAGGATTTGGTCAATTAATTCTTCAGCCTTTGTTGCAGTCAGGAAAATATATTGTACTGATTTTGTGACGAACTCATGTTTTTTAGCTTCGGCAAGAAATACAAACAGAAAATCGAAAAAAATGATCAATGTTGAGTAATCCAATGGGCTTCCGATGAATGTTCAAGTGCGCCCATGATGCCACTGTGAATATCTCTTCAAACGTTCCGAGCCCACCTGGTAAAGCAATAAACGCATCAGCAGTATTGACCATTTCAAGGAGTTGTTCAGACATCCCTGAGATAATGTGTTCATCTCCATTTGTTTTTCTGATTATGTGCTCGTTCGCCAAAGTTTTTGGAATGATTCCCAAAACGTGACTGCCACCCTCCTGAACGACTTTTGAAATGCTTCCCATCAATCCAAGACTGCCACCGCCATATACTAGGTGCATATTTCGTTCTGCTATGACTCTCCCTAATTCCTTTGCAGCCTCAATGAACTCTGGTTTATTACCAGAGTTGGATCCACAGAAAACACAAATTCGCTTGACTCGCTGCTGTGAAGTTGCTTCCATTTTCTCTCTCTTATTTGGATGTATATCTGGATGTGTCGAAGAGAGAAATGTAAAGCTGAATTTATAGAACCTGAAAATGGGTGAGTAATAGTAGCACTAGTACCTTCCAAATGACAATTATTAGATGAACGTTAAAATAAATTGTGAAAAGTCAAAAAGTTTAGATCTTGTCGGCGAAATTAAAGGAAATAAAAACAGAAAAGCAAATTAAAGCAATTATTAAGGCAACGGAATTGTGTACGCAATACGCAATACGCCACTAGCTTAGTATAAATTCATAAGGATACATCTCAAGAATTCATTCTTTAAGATCAAGTTCCAATTGTGGTTACCCCCGCCAGACAGGTATATGTCTATCCTATAAGGAGATTTATTAAATGGTTATCTATCCTCAAGGAAGATCGTGGGCTATTAAGTCTAAGGCTGAAACCTAAAATTTATTTGTCAAGTTTATTTTAAGTTTACCAGATCAATCTTATTAGTGGCCAGTTAACAAGACGCATTAAGCTTAAGACTTAATAAGTAAACCTTTATATTACCCAAACTATAAAATAACCCCTTATAACCCGATGATATTGGAATTCATCACAACCCCAGATAATGGACTTAGTTACGACACATATCTAAGGCTAATAAAAGCTTAAATAAAATAAAAGACATAAAGTAAATGCTAGAAATTAAATGCTGGAAATTAAAAATGTAAAAGTACAATAAAAGAAATTGCTGGGGTTAGAGGATCCACTTTTAATATTTCAAAATTAGAAATCTCTCTTATTCTCAATATTTACCGATTAATTAACCAGACCATAAAGGCAGTAATTTCATTTGTCTCAATTAATCCAACCACCATATAGGTGGTAACAAGATTATTACATAAACCGACCATATAGGCAGAAACTACGTCTGAAATGAAAAACCGACCATATAGGCGGTAAATAAGGTTGTCACATAAACCGACCATATAGGCGGTAACTAATTAATCCAAATTTTAATTAAAAAAGGGAAATTAATCTAATTTATTATATTAAAAGTCTTACCTCTTCACCCCAGCAGAATGAGATTACCTGCTCATGCTGTAAATGAAAACACACAAAATTTTATTAATTAAATAAAAAGAAAATACAAGAATACTTAAATAATATACAAGACACTTTCATTTAGATTTTCATGGAGAAACTCCTCCAAAGAAAGCATGAAAAATTTATAAAGTTAAGCTTGATATTTATAGGAAAATCTAGCTTCCACCGATTTCTTCACCAATTGCTCCACCAAACATGGCACTAAACATGCAAGCATGTTTGGTGGAAGTTTGACAATTTTTACTTTTTTTATTTTATTAATTTTATTTTATATTTTGAAAATGACTATAGTAATAACACAAAATATACTAGATTATTCATCAATTTCGGCCTTCCAACCTTCAGAATTCGAAAATTTTTAAATCTTTAAAATTGTAGATCTTTGTGTCTTCTTTAATCTGGAACTTGAATCAGCTCAATCGGATATCGGATGAAAAAGTTATGTCCAAAATACGAAACTTACAGAAAATTGAAATTTAGGACTGCATTTCGTGACACATATAGTAAATTTCCGTTTTCGCCATTTTTTTTGCTCCGAATTTCATCGTTTTAGCCCCAAGTTGATTTCATTAAATCTCAATACTTTATTTATCTACAAAATAAATAAAACACATTAAAACGTTCATCAAAGCCGAGAAACTAAACAAAATATTAGGTAAAAAAGGCGGGAATATTGATATATTTTCCGCTCATCACACCCCCAAACCTAAGATTTTGCTAGTCCTCGAGCAAAACAACAAAATAAATAAAAGTAACAAATAAAATCAAAATAAGCCACTTTCGTAGGGATCATGGTTGCCTTTAGCGTATGCAATAAGCCTTTAAACCCTTAGGTGTCCCTAGTGGACGAGTTGTAGTCTCGTGAGGGTTTACAGCGACGATACCTACAAACGTCTTATAAAAGTAAAAAGATAGTAAAACTAATGCACACAAAAGTAAAAAGATAAGAGAAAATAGAATAAAGAAGTTAGTGACTAAACATGTGAAACTTCTTATCCAAGTTAATAGTTGTTTTTATTTCTTTCTAAATTACCAAATAAGTAAATTCTCTGATTATTTTTATTGTTCTTCATATACACAACCAAGAAGGTATTAATCAAGTCATTGTGCCCACAATATTCACAAGTGTAGTTGAAAAGAGAGCAATATTTTTTGTCCTAAAGTTTTATCAGTATTCACTTTTTTTTTAAGTAATGGAATAATTTTTCTGATTTTTTTTATTGATTTTTGATTTTTTTTTTATTTATATACAATATCTTCCATCTATGTAGCGAGCTTTGGGCCAGTGACTCCCAAACCCGTTGGCTTTAGGGCACTAGGTGTTAAGACACCCTTACGGACTTAATTACTCAGACTTCAAATGTTTTTTTTTATAACATCTTTGATCCATGTAGCGAGTTTTGGGCCAGTGACTCCCAACCAATTGGCTTTAGGGCATTAGGTGTTAGAACACCCCTACGGACTTAATGACTCGGATCTCAGATGTTTTTTTTCATTTTTTTTCTCTTTTCATTTTTTACACCCCATTGCTTTTTGAGATGCTTCCTCCAAATAAACTAAAGCACTGAATATTACAAACTTTTCAATTTACAACTCATGTTCGTATGTTACCATGCATGTTGATAATATCTGTCAACTGAGCATATGAAGATCCATTTTAGTCAGTTAAATGGAGAATTCACAAATTAAATAATTCAAAAGGCAATAAACAAAAATTAACTTGTTCCGAAATAGGTTTGAGATACGTCTCAGGAGTGGAAACTCCTTACACAACTATCTCTCACCAATTTCACCTGATTAATCAAATTAAAAAAAAATATTTTTTGTAATTTTTAAAAAAAAAAATCAATTTTTTTTAAAAAATTTTGGAATAAAAATAACAACAATAAAAATAAGATACTATTAACTATTCCCATCCCCCAAACCTAAATGAGACATTGTCCCCAATGTCTTAAACAATAGAAGAAGATTTTAGAAGACAGTACCTGATTAGCTGAAATTCTACATGAAAATTAAAGGTTAAGATCCAGATTTATCCAATGCCTCTTACCATGATCGTTATCGGACCAATTTATCTTTGAAATGATAGGGTCAATTTGTGGTTCAAAGGTTAAGATTTGGTCAATTAAATCTGGGGTAGTCCTGACAGTGAAAATGAGTTCTTTTACAGGTTTTGACACGAACCCATTTCTCCGGGCATCATCAAGAAACACACAAAGAAAATCATAAAATCCATCAACGTTGTACAATCCAAGCGATTTCTGGTGTGTGTTCAAGTTCGCGCAAGATAGCACTGTAAAAATTTCCTCCATTGTGCCCAAGCCACCTGGCAAATCAATAAAAGCATCAGCACAATTAATCATTTCTACCAGTCGTTCAAACATACCTGGCACGATTAGTTCCTCTCCGTTTGATGGTCCAATAAGATTTGCCTCCGCCAAGGGTTTTGGGATGATTCCCAAGACTTGACTGCCTCATTCCTGTACGGCCTTTGAAACGATCCCCATAAGTCCAAGATTGCCACAATCATATATTAAATGCATATTCCTTGCAGCTAAGACTCGACCCAATTCTTGTGCTGCTACTACGTATTGTGGCTTAGTACCAACACTATTATCACAAAACACACAGATGTTTTCAACTCGTCTTCTTGAAGTGGCTTCCATGTTTTACTCTGGATTTCTTCAAAAGTGCAATGATGTGTTGAATTTATAACACCTGAAAAGGGTGAGTAAAATAATAGCATTAGTACATGCCAAATGACAATTATTAGTTAAACAGTAAAATAAATCGTGATAGTCAAAAAGATCTGGATCCCGTCGGAGAAAATAACAAAACAAATCACAATTATTAGGAAAAGACAAGAGATATAATATTTACAATAATTTACGGCTTGATTAACGTCTATGCGTCAGAGACAAGCTTCTCATTCAATTTTCTTATAAATTGGCAAACATGTTTTTTTAAGTCAGATTCCCGAGACTTAACTATTGTCTTTCTTTTTGGAATTGTGCATATAACACGCAAATTTCGTGATACACATATCCACTGGGATGCGTCTCAAGAGTTTTAGATATATCATCCAAAGACTCCTTACTCAAGCCATCCCTAATGAAATTAATCTTATCTTCACGGTTATCAGACACCATTCCTAAATAACGACAACGAGTATCACAAAACATACGAGCACATTTATAACAAACACACATTCTTTTGGCTATTCTATTTTTAGCATATGTGCTTCTTCCTAAACCAGACAAATGTGAAATAAAAGAGTCAGAAAACTCACCTGTCAATCGGACCCGTACTTCAATAATCTAACGAATGTCAGTAGGAATACCTTTGATCATCAGTAGTCTCATCCGTTCCAAGTGAGCTTTGTAAACTTTCATCAGAGATTTTTGAGGGAGAGAAGAAAATTGCTTGTGAAGATTTACGAGAGCTTCTTCCATCCTGAAACGACTTAACCTGCGAAAACTAAACACACCAAATAAAATCACACCAAATCACAATATATACACAAATTGCACGGGTTACCTCCCAGCTAGCGCTAAGTTTAACGTCGTCAGCTAGACGTGACTGCCCGAACATTATGCTGGATCTGAAAGTGTAACACTTTCTTTTTTGTCACTCAATTGATTCTCCCCAATAGTGCTTGACACGCTGACTGTTAACCTTGAATGTTTCGTTGGTGTTGGGATCCAGTAACTCAACAGCTCTATATGGTAAAACCTGAGTGATCACAAATGGACCTGACCACCTTGATTTCAACTTTCCAGGGAAAAGTTTCAACCTTGAGTTATACAACAACACCTGCTGCCATGATTCCAACTGCATATGCACTATTTTTCGGTCATGCATTTCTTAGTCTTTTCCTTGTATAATCTGGCATTCTCATAAGCCTGTTGGTGAAATTCCTCCAATTCATTGAGTTGGTGAAGTCTTTTCTCTCCTACAGTTTGTGGATCAAGATTCAACTTCTTCAGTGCCCAGTACGCCTTGTGTTCAAGCTCAACTGGAAGATGGCACGCTTTCCCAAACACCATTCGATTAGGGGATATACCAATGGGTGTCTTGTAAGCTGTCTGGTAGGCCCATAATACGTCATCCAGTTTTGTAGACCAGTCTCTCCTTGTTGATCAACAGTTCTTTCCAAGATTCTTTTGATTTCCTTGTTTGAAATCTCAACTTGTCCATTTGACTGTGGATGGTAGGCAGTGGCAACCTTATGAGTAACTCCGTATTTGGATATGAGTGCATCGAAGTATCTGTTACAGAAATGTGAGCCACCATCACTGATAATTGCACGAGGTGTTCCAAAGCGAGTGAAAATATTCTTTTTAAGGAACTTGATCACCACTTTTGAATCGTTGGATGGCAGTGCAATTGCTCAATCCATTTGGAGACGTAGTCTACTGCAACCAGGATGTATAGGTTTCCGAATGATGGAACAAAGGGTCCCATAAAATCAATACCCCACACATCCAATATCTCCACTTCCAGAATATTTTGCAAAGGTCTTTCATTTCTCCTTGAAATATTCCCCGTTCTTTGGCTCCTATCACATTAAAGAGCAAACAGATAAGCATCTTTAAAAAGAGTGGGCCAGAACAAACCTGATTAAAGAACTTTGGTTGTAGTTTTGTTTCCATTGAAGTGTTCGTCATATGGTGATGAATGAATGACAGTGTTGAAGAACATTGTTGACCTCATTCTGTGGAACACAACGTCTTAATAATTGATCAGCACAGCGTTTGAACAGGTACGACTCATCCCAGATATAATATTTGACTTCTTTGAAGAATTTCTTCCGTTGCTGAGTTGTCTATTCCAACGGCCATTTTCCTGACACTATGTAGTTGACATAATCAGCATGCCAAGGGACTTCCTGTTGTTTCATGACAAATAGTTGTTCATCTGGAAAAGTTTCTTTGATTGTCGTTCTTTGTCAGCTATTTTTCCATTCTCGAGCCTCGATAAATGATCTGCCACTTGGTTTTCTGTCTCTGATCTCCACGTCAAATTCTTGCAGAAGAAGTATCCAACGGATCAATATGGGTTTGGCATCTTTCTTCGCGATCAGAAATTTGATTGTTGAATGATCTGTGTAGACCACCACTTTGGGACCCAGCAGATAAGATCAGAATTTATCAAAAGTGAACAGAAATGCAAGCAATTCCTTTTTAGTGGTTGTGTAGTTGAGTTGAGCTTCATTCAGAGTTCTGCTGGAGTAATAAATGGTGTGGAAAATTTTTGCTTTGCGTTGTCCCAAAATTGCACCTACAGCAAAATCACTAGCATCGCACATCACCTCAAATGGAATGGTCCAGTCTGGTGCTACTATGATAGGGGCAGAAATCAGTTTATGTTTTAAGATCTCAAAAGCTTTCTAGCATTCTTTGGTGAAGTTGAAAGATACATCATTCTCCAGAAGATTGCATAGAGGTTTAGCAATCTTTGAAAAGTCTTTGATAAATCTTCTGTAAAAGCCAGCATGTCCGAGAAAACTCTGAATCCCTTTGACATGTGGAGGTAATTTTTCAATTGTCTCGATCTTTGTTTTGTCTACCTCAATTCCTTTTTGTGAGATCTGGTGTCCAAGAACGATGCCTTCATGCACCATGAAGTGGCATTTCTCCCAATTAAGTACCAGGTTTGTATCTTCGCACCTTTATAATACTTATTTAAGATTTTGCAAGCAATGGTCGAAAGAGTCTCCAAACACAGAGAAGTCATCCATAAACACCTCCATACTCTGCTCCAGCATGTCTGAAAAGATAGCCATCATGCAACGCTGAAATGTGGCAGGGGCATTACATAGTCCAAATGGCATCTTGTGGAAAGCAAAAGTACCATACGGATATGTAAAAGTGGTTTTCTCCTGATCTTCTAGGGCGATGGAAATCTGATTGTACCCCGAATATCCGTCCAGAAAGTAATAGAACTCATATCCCGCCAGTCTGTCCAGCATCTGATCAATGAATGGCAGCAGAAAATGGTCATTCCTCGTTGTTTTAGTCAGTTTTCTGTAGTTCATGCATACTTTCCATCCAGCCACTATTCTTGTTAGAATCAGCTCGTTCTTTTCATTTGGGACTATAGTAATTCCTCATTTCTTTGGTACACACAGCATATAACTCACCCAGGTGCTATCTGAGATGGGGTTAATGATGCCAGCATCCAACCATTTGATTATTTCTTTCTTCACGACCTCCTTCATGATTGGATTGAGTCTATGTTGATGCTCCACTGTGGGTTTGTACTCATCATTCATCAGAATCTTGTGCATGCAAAATGATGGACTAATGTCTCGAATATCTGCAATAGTCCAGCCAATGGCTTTCTTGTGTTCCCGTAATACTCTCAGCAACTTTTCTTCATGCTCCAATGTTAGTAAAAAAAATAATCACAGGTAATTAAGAAGAGTTTCCAAGAAATGCATACCTGAGATGGCTCGGAAGTAACTTCAGCTACAGTTGTGGTGGTTCTTCAATTGAAGGCTTGATTCGATCTTTCTTTGGGAGTTCCAGACTTTCAACTGGTGGTGTTGATTTGAAATGAAATGGCTTGTCAAGATAGTTGATACATTCCAGAATTTCAGTATCTAGCTTGCTGTCAGTCATGTTGGTGATGCAAGCTTCAAGTTTGTCCGTGAAAATTATATTAGTATCTTGAATGATACTATCAAAAATATCAATTCTGAAACATTCTTCCTCATTTTCATCACTTGGAAATTTCATGGCTTTGAAAACATTGAAGGTAACTTCTTGGTCTTGAACTTTCGTGGTTAGTTCTCATTTTTGTACATCAATAACTGTTCGACTTGTAGCCAAAAATGGTCTCCCAATGATGATAGGTACATCTTTGTCTTCCTCCATGTCAAGGATAATAAAATCTGCTGGAAGAATGAGTTTGTCAACTTTGACCAGCACATCTTTAACTACTCCTCTCGGAAATGCGAGTGTTCTATCAGCAAGTTGCAAAGAGACTGAGGTAGGCATTGCTTCTCCAATTTACAGTTTCCTGTAAATAGAAAAAGGCATCAAATTAACACTTGCACCTAAATCACATAAAGCCTTACCGATATAATGTTCTCCAATAGTGCATGGAACAGTGAAACTGCCAGGATCTTTCAACTTCGGGGGAAGTTTCCTCTGAATGATGGCGCTGTATTCTTCTGTCAATGTTACTGTCTCGTAATCTCCCAATCTCCGCTTTCGTGAAAGAATGTTGACATAGCTGGGCATTTCTTCCAATGCTTCTGCAAATGGAATGTTGATGTGCAGCTTTTTGAAAACCTCCAAGAAACAAGCAAACTGTTTGTCCATTTTGTTTTTCTGTAGACGTTGTGGAAAATGTGGAGGTGAAGTTATTTGATCTTTTTCCTTTGTTTCTTTTTCCTCCATATGTGGAACTGTATTTTTAGGAACTTCTTCAATGGTTGCCTTGATTCCAACATCTTTGTTGATTTCAGTACTGCTTTTCAAGGTGATTGCTTGACATTGCTCATTCTCTCGGTTCCTTGGATTTGGTTCTGTGTTATTGGGAAGATTTCCTAGTGGTCTGTAACTCTGAGCATTGGCCAGTTGTCCAATCTGATTCTCCAGTGCTTTGATGGAAGCAGATTGGCTTTGAAAGATAGCATCATATGATGCTTGTAACTTTTTGAACATCTCTGCAATCCACTCTTTCATTTCTGGTTCTTTTTCAAACTCCTGGCTTTTATTTGTTGTTGGAATCCAGGTGGTGGATAGTTCTTTTGCCTTGAAATATTGCTCCATGAGAAATTGGGATGATTCCTCCATCCTGGGTTGTAGGTGTTGGAATATGAATTGTTCCCATGTCTGTTGAAATTGTTGACATAGTTCACCGTCTCTTCTTATTGATTTGGCTCTGGTCCTCCTCCATAAGGTGAACTTGTGGCTCTAGCAATGTTTATAACTTGCGCGCTGAGTGTTTCCAGGCATTTGTACATCTGATCCAACTTAGTATTCACTGCTGAATTGGCTTCAACTTCATAAATTCCTGCAATTCGTTGAATCATGCTCCTTTCTGTTGGCCACAAGGAATTGTTGTTAGCCATTTCTTCGATTAAGTCCCAGGCTTGATCTTCTCCTTTTGCCATCAAAGCTCCTCCACCACCAGCATCAATTGTGGTTCTCATCAGTCCAGAAAGTCCATTATAGAAGGTTTGGACTTGAAGCCATTTTGGAATCTCATGGTGAGGACATTTCCGGAGAAAATCTTTGTACCTTTCCCAAGCTTCATAGAGAGTTTCCGAGTCAAGTTGTACAAAAGATGTGATGTCATTCCTCAGTTTTGCTGTTCTGGCTTGTGGAAAGTACTTTACAAGGAATTTAGTGGCTAGAGCGTTCCAAGTTGTCATAGAACCTGCTGGTAGTGAATGTAGCCAAGCTTTTTCTATGTCTTTCAAGGAAAATGGAAAAACTCGCAGTCTCATTGCTTCTTCAGCTCCTCGGTTGTAATTGAAAGTGCCGCAAACTTCCAAGAAGTTACTGATGTGGGCATTAGGATCTTCAGTTGCATTCCCCCCAAACTGAACTGACTGCTGAATCATTTGAATGTATGTTTTGATATCACATGCATTTGCTGGTAAGTGAGCAAGTACAATACATGAAATGAGGCTGTCAACCACCGGAATGGTTCTGTCTCGAATGGGAATTGGTGGTGCAACCTCCAAAGGTTCAGGTTCCATGTTGATGATTACTTCTTGGCCTTCTCGTCTTTCCCTACTCAACATTCTGATAGTTCTTTCAATCTCTGGGTCAAGCGGTCGGATTTCAAAGATTCTAGTTCATCTCATGTAGTGTTTGAGAACCTGAAACACAAGAAAACAAAAACAATAAGTAAAAAGAAATTAGATACAAGTAAATGTATCTAACCTCAAAACTAATAGTGAAAGATAAATAAGTCCCCGGTAACAGTGCCAAAAACTTGACCGGCGTAATGAAACGCATATAACGCAAGCGCCTTCAAGTAGTATAAAAAGTATCGATCCCACGAGGACTTAATACCTAAGCTATTATTTGTGAAGTCAAATTTTACGAGTATCTAATGGATTTATTAATTGATTGGGTGGTGATTTTTAAACTTAAAATAAGTAAATAAAAATGACGAGAAAAGAAGTTGAGGAAAATTCAAATTTATAAAATTATCCAGGGTTGTGAATCTTTCCAATATCTTTTTAATAATATAGCCATAATGTGGTTGTTATCAAATGTAACATCCCGAGTTATTTTAGGTGTTACGTGAATTTTATTTTTCGTGTGTAAGGCCACGTCCGAACGCGAGGTTAATTCTATGGAAAAAAGGAATCAGTTCATTCATTGTCCGATCTGTGCGCACGATTCGGGCATTGGGCGCTTGTTTATATTTTGTCCAGTGAGTTATGCTGGATGATCAGAATGGTTTTATGATAATGAATTTTGAAACTGATTTTATTTACAGAAAAATGGTTTCTTAAATGCATTTTTGAAACGGTTTTTAACAGATTTCAGACTACCAACATCATAAGAGCTTATAGGGTTATTTATTATTTCTGGCTGTGTCTATATATGTAATGGTCATGTTCGTTATAAGAACATATAGGTAGGATTATAGTTAGATATAGTTCTTATAAGTATAATGATGTTTATGTAGTTTATGAGTTATGCTTAGAGATCATACATTTTAGGAATCGTTTGAGTTGTACATAACTGTAACTAGTGAATGATAATATGATTTATAAACACATGTATTCATAAATGATAATAGTGAAATGAATGTTTGAAAGATAAAATATTTTGTAATTCCGATTTGATGATATTTCAACGAAATAAAAGAAAGATAATTATAATAAATGCCTAAACTATACAAATAAAGAGTATACAGGTAAGTAGTGAAATGTCAGGATAGCGCAACGATGAGGATGTTTTGACACAGTATATTTTGACACAGTAGATAAGGATGTAGAAACAATTATAATAAATGCCTAAACTATACAAAATATTTTGACACAGTAGATAAGGATGTAGAAACTTGCTATTCTTATTATGGATGTTTGAAATGTAAACAGGAAACATGATTTAAAGTATATGTGTGAATGGACAAAGAAATTTATAGCAAGTAATATGTTTGTAAATTGGATAAGAATTATATAATTAATTCAGACTTTGTAAATATTTGAATGGCTTTATAGACAACCCAGGTTAATACAGAAACAAAGTTCAGACTTTGTATGTATGGCGCTCAATGTATGAGCATACTTACTTATTGAGTCTTATGACTCACTACCCAACAGCTCGTGTTTTTGTTTCTGGTGTTTTTGAGTTTTGCAGGTTGGAGACCTGATCGGTCGACCCCAGACACCAGAACTTGAGGAGCCGGATAGCAGTGTTACAGCCAGCCAGTCACCAGGTCTTGGGGGGAATTAAGTATAGTTGTACATAATTTGAGTTTTATAAGTTGTATAAGTGAAATTGTAGAAGTTTTTATTTATACGTATTTCCGGGCATGGAGCCCAATTATATTTTGTCTTGAGTTGTTTATGTTAGTGATATATTGTGTCTGAGCCCTATAAGTTGTATTGAAGTGCTGGACTTTGATCCAGGTTGCATGACTTTTAGCAGAGGTCATGCCGAATTTTCGTCAGAGTCAGAGGCTTATGGAGGCGGGATTAGCCTGTCTCATACCGGTAGCATCCTGGCTCAGGCGAGATGTTACAAAGATGGTATCAAAGCAGAGGTTCTAGAGTGTCGGTGACTGCAACTGCTAGCTATTCGACTATCTCAGTAAGTATATGTTTTGTTTGGACCATATCGGTCTTTATTTGATATTTGATCAGTCTTTGATTGATGTTTGATTTCTGTATGACCAAGTCAGGATTCGAGGACGAATCCTATATAAGGGGGGTGAATGTAACATCCCGGTTTATTTTAGGTGTTACGTGAATTTTAGTTTTCGTGGGTAAGGCCGCGTCCGAACGCGAGGTTAATTTTATGGAAAAGGGGGATCAGTTCATTCATTGTCCGATCTGTGCGCACGATTCGGGCATTGGGCGCTAGTTTATATTTCGTCCAGTGAGTTATGCTGGATGATCAGAATGGTTTTATGATAATGAATTTTGAAACTGATTTTGTTTACAGAAAAATGGTTTCTCAAATGCATTTTTGAAACGGTTTTTAACAGATTTTAGACTACCAACATCATAAGAGCTTATAGGGTTATTTATTATTTCTGACTGTGTCTATAGATGTAATGGTCATGTTCGTTATAAGAACATATATGTAGGATTATAGTTAGATATAGTTCTTATAGGTATAGTGATGTTTATGTAGTTTATGAGTTATGCTTAGAGATCATACATTTTAGGAATCGTTTGAGTTGTACATAACTGTAACTAGTGAATGATATATGATTAATAAACACATTATTCATAAAAAAATGATAATAGTGAAATGAATGTTTGAAAGATAAAATATTTTGTAATTCTGATTTGATGATATTTCAACGAAATAAAAGAAAGATAATTATAATAAATGCCTAAACTAGACAAATAAAGAGTATACAGGTAAGTAGTGAAATGTCAGAATAGCGCAGCGAAAACGTGATAAGATTTGACACAATAGATAAGGATGTAGAAACTTGCTATTCTTATTATGGATGTTTGAAATGTAAACAGGAAACATGATTTAAAGTATATGTGTGAATGGACAAAGAAATTTATAGCAAGTAATATGTTTGTAAATTGGATAAGAATTATATAATTAATTCAAACTTTGTAAATATTTGAATGGCTTTATAGACAGCTCATGTAATACAGAAACATAGTTCGGACTTTGTATCTATGGCGTTCAAGGTATGAGCATAGTTACTTATTGAGTCTTATGACTCACTACTCAACATCTGGTGTTTTTGAGTTTTCCAGGTTAGAGACCTGATCGGTCGACCCCAGACACCAGAACTTGAGGAGCCGGATAGCAGCATTGCAGCCAGCCAGTCACCAGGTCTTGGGGGGAATTAAGTATAGTTGTACAGAATTTGAGTTTATAAGTTGTATAGAATTGAGTTGTATACGTGAAATTGTAAAAGTTTTTATTTATACGTATTTTCGGGCATGGAGCCCAATTATATTTTTCTTGAGTTGTTATTTTAGTGATATATGTGTCTGGGCCCTATAAGTTGTATTGAGGTGCTGGACTTTGATCCAGATTGCATGACTTTTAGCAGAGGTCATGTCGAATTTTCGTCAGAGTCAGAGGCTTATGGAGGCGGGATTAGTCTGTCTCCTGCCGGTAGCATCCTGGCTCAGGCGGGATGTTACATGAAATATCCTTTAACTAGTGAATTTAATGATTATTGGGTTTACTTTGTTTACTGGTCGTTCCCATTGAGCAAGAAAATGTGATTTTGTACAACATGATCTACTATATATATATCAAATTATCCGATCCGAGCTTAAACAGAACATGTAAAATCATTGGCTACCTCAAACTCTTACAAGAAATGTATCATTTGGATTCGAATGCAGAACTTGACCACTAAATCTTAAATCATATATCATCACTTACATTTAACAAATAAGAATTGTTTGAATTCTCATTAAAAAATTATGCAGCTTATTTTTTACTATGCCACATTTTTTTTTTAATAATACTAATTGTACACTTTTGAGTATTCGATTTCTTATTTTTTTTATTACAGACTACTAATAGGAAAACGGCCACGTCACTGTCAAATATTTTTTTTTAAATGTTGGAAATTTTATCATCAAATACTCGATCCAATTTGAAGAGGAACTTCAACTGCTACAAATTTTTTTAAGAAATACATCTATGAATTTGAAATATTTGAGTTACCGAATATATAAGAGATAGTAGTGGAGCACAATTGATGGTACAAAAAATTTGGACAACTCATATTAGTGACGCATGCTAAACTATATGCTAACTTGCACAGCTAACCAGAAAAAGAAAATGTCATCAATGTAAATTATATAAAGCATATGCCAATGACATAACAGAAACTTACTCAGTGCTCGTGACTTGTTTCTTTTATTTTCTTTTCTTTTATTTTCTATATGAATAATTTGAATTGAACCCACCGTTGGAATTAAAAAACTTTGCTTTTTTGCATTTCCTTCATCAACAAGATTATAATAGTAACGGGTTACTGCTAATATGCGCCTCTTTTCTTCAACTTTGGATGCTTCTCTTAAGTCTCTCTCCCTCGGTTCTCGAGCGCTGACCCATTAACAGCGAACTAGAAAACTCACTTGATAATGAAGCTTTCGAGCCTTTTCTCTTTCAAATGATTTTGTTTTCTCCTGCAGTGTTGAAGCTTTAAAGTTTTTTTTCTCCTTCATAACTTGTAACCAAGTTCATTGTTGTACTACTATTCCAGGCATTGATGGGATTCTCAAATGCTTCTGCTAAGGCCTTCAAGGATCTTCATAGCTACATCAAACTAGCAGCTCGTTCTAATGCACCGGAGAACCTGGAAGACCAGGACAACGGAATCTGTTAAAATATGATGTGAAGTGGCACAGAGTCATCCTATTTACATGTACTTATTCAAGTACGTTGATCAAATTATGATGTTTATATCAGAAGATGTTGCCTTATTGATGGTATTAGAAGAATGATGATTTATATGCCAAAGGTAAATCAAGTTGATCCTTCATTTCTACTTGCGTTGCATCCTCTAAGACATTTGAAATTTTGAATGCAAAATTAGCCAAGTAATTACGGTTGCTCAGTTCAACTTTAGTACTATTTGAATAATCTGTCTTATTATAGCTCATTACATATGTCAAGCGAAAGTTGAAAGACCAATGCTATTGGGCTTAACAAGAGATTTTTTTATATTTTTTTGTTTGCGGAGAAAACAGTGGGAAAGAAAGAAAATGTTGATTGATATCTCACGCAAAAAACCCATCTCAGCTCTTCAAAAAATTCTAGCTTTATCATTATCCAAACGATGCAAGATCCAAAACCCAGAAGCATTTTTTTTCCTACATTTTTAAGCAACCAAACTAACCAAAACCCAGAGCGACAGTCTACCACCATGTATCAATGGAGAAAATGACTATATACCTCTAAATTCAATCGAAAATTCTTGATATTGCTTCAGTTTTGAGTAGAAACAGAACTGAAACACAGGCAAGTGAATTCACAACAAACATGGGTTCCATGCGTTAGTTATTTATAGTTTCAAAGACAACAACAATAATCAGTCTATTGTCAGTCACTGTTACAAGTTACAATACTAATACCGACCCTCTAGCTTATAGATTCTACACTATTGATTTTAATTTGTCGATTTAGATCAACGCAAACTTGCTATGTTACAAATTGTCGTCTCTAATTTCTTTAATAGTTAAAATATAAATTACTTCCTAAGATTGAAGTGTTTGATCTTCAACAGATCTGACAGGTATAATTTTTCCAAAAATTTGAGGTTTCAATCAACTACTTACTCCAACTTCGCTTCACTAGTCCTCTAATGGCTTCACAAGGGATTTTCCCTTGAGAAACCCCCTTAAGAGTCCCCCTCCGGAAGTGAATTAGAGAGAGACCTAGCAAATGGCTATGGCAACGGGCAAGGAAGAACATTCCATCCTTATCTACTGCCTTTACCAAGATTTTATCTTACCGACCGTGTTCTTACTATCAAGTTGAATAATACAAAGAAAGCCTAAGAATGGCACAAGTGTGGTAACTGGAATCTCTAGCCAATATCACATTGCAAATACAGAGAGGAAGAGCCGAAGCGGAGGAGGAGGAGGACCACATGGTGGAAAATTTGTAAAAGGAAATATGGTATACAAATCCAGTCACCCAGAGTATAATTTTCTACTGCAAGTTCTTTTATAAAATACAAACAATAATTTTATCCTAGTTTTTTTTATACAATGTCATTATATTTCAAGGACGCGTAAATTATCAGTCTAAAACTTGGCTCAGAGTGAAATCTACAAAAAGTAGGATGTCCTGTAACAACCTGTGATTGTGATGAATAGAAGAAAACTCCAGTTGACTGTGATGAGTTACCGGTGTAAGTCAACGGAGTATGAACAGAGCTGTGAAGTCTTTATTCAAAAGACCAGAGAAATGCTACTCCCTACATTTCAACTTGGTCCCAGTCAATTGATCTCTCTTCAATACCATAATCTGATTGATGGTATTGATGAAGCTTGTTCCGGGCCAACTGCTCATTACAGCAAGACCTGCAGAAAGGAAGACGATAGACGAGTTCATTCAGTAGTAAAATATCTTTGCAAAATCTAAACCATATAATCCGAGAGCTAACTCTATTCTTGACCTACATCCGGATCATTATAATCAAACCATCGGAATGGCAGAGAGTCGACTGTATATTAAAGTATATAAATACAATCGATACCAGATTAGTGATGAAGACAAGAACTTAAACAATCAACACAAATAAATAAATCTTTCAAGAATATATATTGTTGACTGAGAAATAGATAAACATGAATGGTTAGGCATATCATGTGTTATAAGACATGCGTGCATGTGATTTCTAGTGCCTGTTTAAATTATTGCAATCAGACTTGCGGCTTATATGAAAAAACCAACTAAAATCACTTATTAGCTAAACTACCATTATTTTCTACAATAATAATGACCAAAATGATAGATCTAATTGATAAAGGAGGGGAAAAAATCCACGCATTGAGAGATTAAATCAATGCTGTCTCAAGGTGAGAGCTTCAACTGATAGGAGAGGAGGGTTCCGAAAGATTAAAAGAAAAAGGGATAGAAGGGAATTATACTTGTGCATCCATAAATAAGATGCAAGATCCACATTGATAGAAGTCGAAATTTATGGGCCTAACTCAACCCAAAAACTAGCTTGATAGTTTTGTCCCATGCTTATATTTTGAATTCATTTGATCATCTCAGCCGATATGGAATATTTTCCTCAACACTCCCCTCCTGTGGAGGCCAGTCTTTGCCTGGTCGTGTCAAGCGGGCAGGTAGTGTGGACCAATTCCTACATGAGTGGCTCTGATACTATATTGAAATTCATGGGTCTAACTCAACCTAAAAGCTAGCTTGAGACTAGAGTTGAGGGTTGCTCAATGCTTATATTTTGAATTCATTTGTTCCTCTCAGCCGATGTGAAATATTTTCCTCAATAATAGATGTAATGCAATAAGCAGCTTTAGATTTGTACCTTCAATCATTCTATAAAGGGATGACCACCATCCGTCAGTAGAAACTTCATATTGGCTCAGCGACTCTTCAATTTCTTTGTCATGCTTCCCTTCAAGAACTCCCTGCAAAGTTACAACTGCATCCTTTGTTTTCTTGAGAATATTGTTCTGATCTTCAACTTCCAAACGTTGAAGGTCATTATGAGATGAAGTAAGGCTAACAGCAAGGGCATACTGGGCTGCGGCAGCCCAACGAGAAGAGGCCAGCCACCTCCTTTGTCCATCTAATTGCTTGTTCTCTTCCCGCAATTTGTTTTCCCCTTCCCCTCCAAGTACTAAGCTGCGTAGGTACTGAGCATTTGCAGCCCCTGTGCTCTGAACCATCTTAGAGAAAGCACTTCCTTCATTTGACAACAGCTCCTCTGGTGTATCATATTCAAGAACCTGAAGAACAGAAATTTTGGCACTCATCACCCCAGATAAAGAAAAAGGGGGTAAACAAAAAACAAACAAAGAAGCTGAATATTGAATGATGAATCTAAAAAATCCATTGGAGGATGCCCGAATTTCACATTGAAAACTTATTGCATGCATCATCTAACTGCAGTATCTTTTTTCTGAAGAAATTTATTCACAACGGTCGCAATAAAAATAAAGAAACAAGGAGAGTGAGAAGCCTTAGAAGGTATACCTGGCCAGAATCAAGCAGAAGAATCCGGTCACAGTCAATGATGGTATTGAGTCGGTGAGCTATGATAAGCATAGTACACGATTTAAATTCTTCTCTTATGGTTTTCTGAATAAGTGCATCTGTTCTAACATCAACAGCTGCAGTTGCTTCATCAAGAACAAGTATCTTAGATCTCCGCAATAATGCCCGAGCAAGACTTAATAGTTGCCTTTGTCCAACACTGAAGTTCTCCCCTGCCTCCGAGACCTGGGCAAAATGCAATGAAGATTCTTTATAGTTCACAGCTCACAGATTTATTGTAGAATTCACGAGAAAAAGAATGTGATTGTGTAGATTTGTACAGATTATAGACTGCAGTAAGCACCAATTGACTTCTGAGTCCATCTTAACGCGCAGTAATTAGTTTTATTCATGTACCTGTGCATCCAGACCCAAAGAATTCCTGCGTATGACATCCTTCAAATGTGCCCTCTCTAAGGCCTCCCAAACATCGGCATCGCTATGTTCACTGAAAGGGTCAAGATTAAATCTTACAGTTCCTGAAAAAAGAAGAGCAAAATGGTGGTCCAATTATACTTCATAGTTAAGGAATTTGTTATACTAGGGCAACATATATAAGCATCAGCAGTCACGAATGGGCTATGTAATGAGTAAAATATATAATAATTGTTTATACAATCAGTAAGATAGACTGCTAAATAACTCAAAAGGGCACTGATGAGTGATGATAATAGAAAATAACTTAAAATTTTGTCAAAGTGCACTGAGCAGTTGCTACCACTATATCCGAGATTGAGGATGCTGTGTACCTGAGAAAAGAACTGGCGATTGTGGTATGATACCAAGTACTTTACGCAGGTCCATCAATCCAAACTTTGCAATGTCAAAACCATCAATCAAGATTCTTCCTCTCTCCAGCTCTACAATTCTAAATAACGCATTGAGCATGCTAGATTTCCCAGCACCAGTCCTTCCAACTATCCCTACCTTGTCACTCGGAGGAATTGTAAAAGACAATCCATGCAGGACTGGAGGAAGCTCAGGCCTGTAACGTAGGACAACGTCCTCAAATTTTATGGATCCTGATGAAGGCCATCCAGGAGGGGGACGATTACTCTCAATAACAAGTGGAGCCTCTGAAGGTAACTCTATGTATGTACCAACACGCTCAACAGCATTTAAACTGTTCTCAGCCAAACTTGCAATTCTAAGTACACCAGTCAACAAGCTTGTAATGTTTAAAGCATAACTTAGAAGAAGACCCATAGTTGATGCAAATGCCTGCTGGTTTTCAGCCCTACCATTCTGCAAAACAGCAAAAGTGGATGTCAACCAAATCATCAGGCCTCCCACTGTTTCCAAACGGATTGCAAGCCAGCGATTCGCACTCATGTTCACAAGAGTGTATCTGATATTGTTGTCCATAGATTTCCCATTAATATCAGCCATCCGATCATAAGCTTTATATGCACGTATGGTAGACAAACCATTCAGCGCTTCACCAAATTGTGCGTAAACAGGTGATCTTGTTATGGAATCCAAACGTTTTACTTCACGGGCCGTACTCTGTAGAAACAAAAGAAGCATACATTAAAAATAATAATAATACTTCCAAAAGCAAAAGATATCAACTAATGGAATAATCAGTCTGCATATCAAGACTCTGAAACTCAAATATACTCATTCCAACAAATTAGAAGCATATCCATGACAACGAAATCGAATGCACTATTATAGCCTTTGAAGTACAAATTATCATTCATGCCACCTAAGGTATGACAAGTAGTAATAATAATAATTGAATGCACTATTATAGCCTTTGAAGTACAAATTAGAAGCATATCCACGACAACGAAATGAACCAATTGGGAATCAGGACGTTACAATGGTAGACGTTGTGGGGAACTACACTGCCTACAAGTGTTATATTTTTAAATTCAGTAGTGAGCCTCTGGTTCACTACCATTCTAACTTCTCTTCGATAGAAAATTGTACTGTTTCTTATCAGAAAAGAAAAAAGAATGCAAGATGGCAAGAGGAGGTGCAAGTGAGTAAAAGATGAGAGACCGACAGCCAAGATGGGATCATCATTCATGCTAAACAAGAAAATGTATTTAAAGTTGAAAGCTTACAAGGACAACAAAGACCCAAACAATCATTAGTGACTGAAATACAGGTCAAAATGAAGGCTCATAAACCGAAAAGGACGTGTCCTCTCAACAAAATGTCAGAATGGGTTAATATTGCCAGCACTAAGATAATGAAACTTGGCTTAGACTGATTCACATCAAATTCTATTCAAGACAACATAGGCTACCAGTCAACTTCTGCAGCCAAAACTAGGTTGTTCCTAAAGAACACTTTTGGGCATTTGATGGTAAAAAATATGGAATAACTTAAATAGTGAAAAAGTAGCCACTGCACTTCCCCAAGAATAAACCCACTACCACAGGTTGTCAAACTAATACTCTTTTAAGGTACCTATGCAGGCAATGATATGAGTGGTTGCCACCCATTCAGCAGCACACCAAATCCAGGTTACAAAATGCATGGACAGTAGGGATGGAATTTCATGTACCTGATAATACAGATAGGCTGCATAAAACAAAACCAATAGCGGCATTATAGCCCACAGAGACATAGTGCTGACAATTCCAATCAAGACAAAAGTAGAAAGGAGCTGTGACACTTGGCCCATGAACATATTCACAAATATGGCCACATTACGATCAATGTCGCCTAAATCCTTTGCAAACCTATTGATAATCCGTCCCAATGGATTGGTGTGGAAAAAGACCATTGGAGCTCTTAACATGGAATGAAGCATAGCGTCATGCAACCTTTTGGCTGCATAAAGGCTTGATATGATCAACCAATAGGAATTTGTCAATGTCACCAAAACCTGAAACCCAAAAGAAAAACTATGTGATAAGCCATGCTACCACAGCATCCAACACTAATTATGTGAAGCAGTTAAATAGTACTCCCTATCTTTGTATAGGCCCCAAAAAAGGCCCCTAAAGATGGCAGGACAAGAAAAGAAGATTGGCGTAGGATCAGTGAGGAAATTTTACTTTTTAATTTTAAGCCAAATACTATATAACTTAACTCATACCTGACCAAATGACAGAACTGAGTATATTGTATTGTAGAAGAGAGGTCCATGAATCTTTGTAGAACTTTGATCTGTCCAATAACTCAACCATGTGCTACTGGAGACTCTTAAAGTTTCAGTTAAGATATAGCAAAGAAAAAGCATCATTACAACCCATAGGCCTCCTAATGCATCCTTGTACCTGGGAAAAGAGAATCATAAGTTCAAAAATATAAAAGGGGAGAAGTAAAATTATATAATTCATCCAGGTATCTTGTCAAACAGCCATTGAAGGAACAAAAAACTCAGCCCATAAGAACATCCCCCCTATCTCGCATGCACAGACCCATACCCACTATATGTCTGCATAAACATATCTTTTTGCACACACCCGGAGAATACATATTCAACTGAACTGCTGGGATAATTTGTACACAATAAAAGTAAACTAAATTTAATATGCCGCCAGCAAAAGGAAATATGACACAACTGCAAAATATGCTTAGCCATTCCTCACCAGAAGAATTATACAAGAAAAATAGGCAAAAGAACAAAAAAAAAAAATTATAAATATTATAAATTGGAGGATGCATATAGAAGCAGTACTTTATCTTTCTAGGTAACAACCCTAGGAAGCTTACTCTGAAATTCAGTAATTCTGAAGTATCTAGATAAAATTTATATGTTTAAATTCTTGAGCAGCTGGAATGCATGGGGTTCATTAGGAGGTAAAACAACATCCGAGAAACCATATATCTTTCTGTCTATTATAGCTATCAATCTAAATTCAAAAGAGAACTTGCAACACTATACACAATTTAAAGCAAGGAATAAAAACTACAATTCTCACCTAGATAAAACTTTCCAACTGACCACACCTTTTTCCCGTTCTTCCTGCTTAATAAGAACCGACTTTCCTTCTTTTCGTTTTTTTGCATTGCTTCCATCCTTTGGCAAATCATTGCCTACCCCATTGGCAAGAGGTTTTGAGTTCATGTGATCAACAGTCTCCCCGTCTTCTTTTTCTTCCATATACTCTTCCATTTTTCCAGCATTTTCCATCAGCTTCTGGAATAGCTCGCCACTATTGGAAAGGTCCTCAAAGGTTCCCTCCTCTTTTACCATACCCTCATGGACCAGGATAATTCTATCAACCTGTGACAGAAAGTGCAACTGGTTTGTGACAAGAACTCTGGTCTTCCCACCTAATTCTCCCTTGATGCATCTATCAAAAACCTGAAAATGATCCACGTTACAGATTAGCCCAGCATGACACAATATCAATGCTATGCATCATTAAAAAATCCTATAGAACCATATACAACAGTACACTATGAACCATTACGGCATTACCTGACGACCCACGTGAGCATCCAAAGCACTTAAGGGATCATCAAAGATATAAACATCTGAATTGGAATACATGGCCCTAGCCATGGAAACCCTTTGTTTTTGCCCACCACTAATATTAACTCCTCTTTCACCAATCTCAGTGAGATCACCACCCTAATCATCAACCAAGAGAGATGGACAAAAAAACTCGGGTCACATTGAGAAATAACAAGGCCAATCTTCACCTCTATAAAATCTAGGTAGATCAATAATGACAGCTGAAACACTTACAGGCAACAAATCGAGATCATGTTGTAATGAAGTGACGTCAATTGCCTTCCCATATCTTGCTGGTTCGAAGGCAGATCCAAATAAAATGTTATCACGTACCTAAGAAAAAAAATAGACTCGTGTAATTACGACAACCAAGTTATAACAAGTACATTACTTGCCACTTCTGGTATGCAAGATCTAATAGTTCCAACACTACCCAATTTGACCGTGTTTACACAAGAGTCTTATCATATTTATGCTATAACGATTGCACCAAAATTACATAGCAATCATTTGATCTTTATAGAAGCGCAAATAAGAGTCCACATATATAACACAAAACATAAGAATACTCCTACTTACAGTTGCATTGAAAATCCATGAAATTTGAGGAACATAAGCCACCGTCCCTCTGCTAACAGCAGTTGCATCAGACACTGGAGGAAGCTCCCCAAGCATACAGCCCTCACAAATCACCAAAAAACCACCCTTCACTGCCGTAGGAAAGACCCTGAAAACATACCCAAAAATCACCCATCCATTCACGCATAAACTACCCAAAAACCACCTTGCACTGCACCTTAAAATACCCCAAATCAGTCCCTAAACTGTCCCAAAACTGAACCCTAAAAACCCCAAAACAGTCCCACTAAACCGCAAAATAGCAAGCCTAATTCGTGACCAGAAACCGCAGCGAAACGGAGTAAAAAACAGCAGCCCAAACAGCGAAACAGCGAGGAAAAACTTTGAACCAGTGAACCGGAGGAGTTGCGGAGCATCAACCCTTCCGACGGCCGTGTAACGCGATTCCGAAAGACAACTTAAGAGGTTAGACCTGAGGGCACCCCTTTTATTTATTATCCTCTATTTTTATTTATTTCAGTACTTTATTTCATATGAGTATTGTGGATTGGTGCATGATGTGATTTCCGGATGAACGGAATATGTGATCTCTCTTGTGGTATATCGGATGGAAACTCGGACGTAAATTCCGTAGCCGAATCCGAATGGACGGTATTGCGGTTTGCACTCGGGATACAATGCCACGTACTACTTAAGAGACACACGTATTTCGTTTCATCTAAACATGTATGCGAGCATGATTTAGTCTAGTATGTTATTTATTTTTTAAGCATGATTTAGTTGTTTATTTTTAAAGCATGATTAGTTATTTATTTTGCGTTTGGAAGTTGCATTATGTTTAGGTTGTTATTTGTTTTCCGCATTATATAATTGAAGTATGTTCATGAGATTGCCGTGTGATATTACATGCTTGCCTTTATAATGACTCATTTTTAAAGCATGCGAACTTAGTCATATGATTTAGTTTGATGAATGCGGACTAGATCTAAGTTACCTTTGAGCATACATGTTGAGTAGATTCAGTTAGTTTATTGCACAAATCATATCATTACAAGTGACATAAGTAAGGGACCATTCCGAACCCAACGGTTTGAGGTCTTCCCTTGCGAGGGGTGAGTGCGGCCTTAAATCATTTTCCCGGTTCACACCGGGTGGCGACTCCATGTTATTTCTCCGGTTTAGTTCCCCCTGCGGGCTATTCCGTACTCCCAACTAGGCCGCGAGCCTAGAACAGCGTCGCCGATTTCTGTGTCCTATAGTGATTGTAATTTGTGCTTTAGTTAACTGTGTCTACCGTAGGTTGAAAGGGGTTTAATCAAAAGCACTTTTAAGGCTAGGTAATGGTTTGGTGTCTTCCTTCATTCACTACCTTTCTATAAGGAAAAGCTGTGAAGGCACCTAGATAATCATGTACTAGTAGCCTACCGTGATGGACTAATTTGGAGGACTCGTTGTTTATTCCTGTCACCAAGCGATAAGAGCCTAAGGGGCTAGGGTACTTAAGAGAGCCTCGCTCCACCCTCCCTCTGGGGAATCTACAACGGGAAATCCATTTGACAGTCAGTCACACACCATAACTCGTTGGCACGTACCTTTAGGTATAAAAAAGGTGCGCTCACTTGGTCGCTCGGACCCTTGAGTGGGGAGACCTAGTTGTGGGCAATCCTTCGTCGACGGAAGCTTTTTGTCTATACCCCTGTAAACCCGCGTATGAACTATAGTTGTAGGATCAGTAGAGACTATTTCTTTATGTTTTGGACCATTGTCATTTGGATTCAGTTGGACTTGTTGTCATGAGGTATGGGCTTGTTGGGCCATTTAAACTGGGACGAGTCTGTGCTTTATGGCAATCGGGCCAAAAGTTTCTAAAATGCTGATGAGCCAACTAGTGTAAAATTGTTATGAGCTTATATATTACATGCATCGCACGCATCTCATGCATACATGCATCATGTTAACCCTCTGTGTCTTAAAAGCCATCATAGATATCCGTTGGGTTAGAGATAAAAGAAGATTTGTCAAGAAGAGTTTAGCAAACATGGATATCGGGAAAATGAAGTCGAGAAACAGAAAATTTTACAGCAAAGATAGAAAGACCATTGTGGGCCCAAAAAAAAATAAGAAAAAAAAAGAAAAAAAAATTTGTTTGTTTTTAGTCCATGATAGTTAGACATAAGTCCAATAATGAAATCGTTTGCTTTAGGGTGAAATCTTAGAAACGATAAACTCTTGATGTGCTTTTATCTGATACTCTGAGTGATTGATCTATGTTAGACTCGTAAGCACTTCACTATAGGTTCTTAGCGGTGAAAACCTGAGTAGTTAGCAAGGTGACTAGTTGAAGAAATTGTAGGTCGGTGAATGACCGTTTGCTTAGACGTCTATCTTAATTTGCTTATGTTATGATGTGTGGTATGGTTGAAAATGAAATAAAAGTCTCTAAAGAAAAGAATTGAACCACCTATAACCGATAAGCGTGAAGCTACCCATGGGCGAGTATTAGGACCACCATGAGGAAAAATGCTACCTTAAAGGGTAGGTGTGTTGAAAACAAAAAGAGAAAGAAAAAAAAAAGAAGTTCAAAATGAAAAGAAAAAAGAAAGAGACAAAAGAGAAAGAAAACCTTACTAAATGGAGCACAGAAAAGCAACTGCAGGCATAATTGAGACATCTAGGTTGGTTTGACCCACCGATCCCAATTTTTTGACGAAATCATTAAGTTGGCTTACCTGAGGATGAATCTGCGAAGGAACTTTTGCGCACACACACTTTGAGTCTGGCTTAGATCATTTATTCAAAGATTTGGATTTGAGTTGCATCGAGTGTTTTGAAGGTTCTCTGGTTTCAATACTGGGCATTCTTTGAGGACGATAATATGTGTAACTATTGGGACTATTTCGTAACATGTGATATAGTATGATGATATGGAATGCCCCACCATGTGGTTCACCTTGACCAAGTGCAAACAGCGGAGAGCAGAAAGCTAAACCAAGACTGGGGGCGACCAGTCTACCACCCCGCAAATAAGGGAAACAACGAGATCTTGAGCCATGAGACAAAAAGAGAACCAACAAATCACCAGAAGAGAACTGGCAGAAGGAAATTGCAAACAGGCCCAGGGGGCGACTGAAGACATTTGTGGGCAAAAAGCATCGAGTAGCACAAAGAAGGCCTAACCCATCGGAATAGGAGACACATTCATGCATGCATGCATACACGTCACATACACGCATTTTTTGTTTTGTTTTTGTTCGCAGGTTTTGAAGAAAAGGAAAAAGCGGCAAAGTCAAGCAGTTTGGGGAATGAATCCCAGGGTCGAGGCCCACATCAGCAGAGTTTTGGAATGAATCCGGGAATGAATCCTAGGGTCGATGCCCATATCGTCAGAGTTTTGGAATGAATCCCAGGGTCGAGGCCCACATCGTTAGAGTTTTGGAATGAATCCGAGAATGAATCCCAGGGTCGAGGCCCACATTGTCAGAGTTTTGGAATGAATCCCAGGGGAATGAATCCCAGGGCCGAATCCCACCTTACCAGCAGCTTCGGGAATGGATCCCAGGGTCGAGCCCCACTTTGTCAGCAGTTTCGGGAATGAATCACAGGGTTGAGGCCCACGTCAGTATCAGTTTTAGGGATAAGTCCCAGGGTCGAGGCCCACATCAGCAGTTTTGGGGATGGGTCTCAAAGTCAAAGCCCACATCAGTATCAGTTTAGGGCGAGGCCCACATCAGTATCAGTTTGAGGGCGAGGCCCAGATAAGTATCAGTTTGAGGGCGAGGCCCGCATCAGTATCAGTCTGGGGCCGAGGCCCACATCAGCATCAGTTTTTGGGATGAGTCTCAAGGCCGAGGCCCACATCAGCATCAGTTTTGGGGATGAGTCCCAGGGCCGAGGCCTGCATCAGTATCAGTCTGGGGGCAAGGCCCACATAAGTATCAGTCTGGGGGTGAGGCCCGCATCAGCATCAGTTTGGGGTGAGGCCCACATAAGTATCAGTTTGAGGGCGAGGCCCGCATCAGTATCAGTTTAAGGGCGAGGCCCGCATCAGTATCAGTTTAAGGGCGAGGACCGCATCAGTATCAGTCTGGGGCGAGGCCCACATCATCACCAGTCTGGGGCGAGGCCCACATCAATATCAATTTTGGGGATAAGTCACAGGCTTGAGGCCCACACATTATCAAATTGTCGGGTATGGCACTTTGGGTACGGAGGCACAACATCAGTTTTTGCCGGGTATGGCACTCCGGGTATGGAGACACATCAGCATCAGTTTTTGCCGGGTATGGAGATATCACTGCGACGCCTCGGGTATGGGGTTTAGCATGCCAGATACGGCACTCCGGGTATGGAGATATTACAGCGATGCCTCGGGTATGGGGTTTAGCATGCCAGGTACGACACTCCGGGTATGGAGACACTACTGCGACACTCTGGGTATGGAGACACAACTGTGACACCTCGGGTATGGGGTTTAGCATGCCAGGTACGACACTCCGGGTATGGAGACACTACTGCGACACTCTGGGTATGGAGACGCAACCGCGACACCTCGAGTATGGGGTTTAGCATGCCAGGTACGACACTTCGGGTATGGAGACACTATTGCAACACTCTGGGTATGGAGACGCAACCGCGACGCCTCGGGTATGGGGTTTAGCATGCCGAAAATGGCACTCCGAAAATGGAGCATGGTTCGGAAATGGACCACTATCAGCAGACGCCGAAAATGGCACTCCGAAAATGGAGCATGGTTCGGAAATGGACCACTATCAGCAGACGTCGAAAATGGTACTCTGAAAATGGAGCACGGTTTCGGAAATGGACCATCATCACATCAGACGCCGAAAATGGCACTCCGAAAATGGAGCACGGTTCGAAAATGGACCACTATCACATCAGACGCCAGAAATGGCACTCCGAAAATGGAGCACGGTTCAGAAATGGACCACTATCACATCCGCGACGCCTCGGAAATGAGGTTTAGCATGCCGAAAATGGCACTCCGGAAATGGAGCACGGTTCGGAAGGGGACCACAACTATCACAACTGCGACGCCTCGGAAATGAGGTTTAGCATGCCAAAAATGGCACTCCAGAAATGGAGCAAGGTTCGGAAGGGGACCGCAACAATCACATACGCGACACCTCGGGAATGAGGTTTAGCATGCCAGAAATGGCACTTCGGAAATGGAGCACGGTTCGGAAATGGACCACAATCTCAACTCAGCACGGTTCGGAAATGGACCACCTCTCATCAGTACAATTCGGTAGTGATTCCTAGAGATCGCAGCATCTTGCAGGGATGAACCTCGAGGTCGCGGCACCTCACCACCAAATCATTCAGTTCGAAGCAACATGCAAGTCAGGTGGCAGCTGGCGAGCCAAGTAAGTAAAAATACATTGCTTAACTTTGATAGGATTGTCATTGTCACACACTGCACAAGTCCCAATAAAGTGGGGGCGACTGTAGGCACTGCATTTTTGCATATAAGTCCCAATGATGAGTCTCGCATGGAGACACTACCTCTTTAATTGTGGAAGCCACGGGAAACGGACGTCGGAAGGGAAGAGTCAATAATTGACATTTTTGTTGGATTTAATTCGCTGGAGTAGCTGCGGGTTCGCTTGTTGGACCTCCGTTTTAAAACACATCCTTAGCCCAAACCCTCGCAAGACACACACCAAGCCCACACATACACCAAACCAATCAAGCCCACTGATCAAACCCAACTCACGCCCATAGCCACCCTAAATAACAAAAATCACATTAAACACATGCATAAATCAAGCCAAATCCCCTTCCTAAATTAAAGAAATCCCATGGATCCCTTGCCTAATTAAACCAAATCATATCCCTCACTAAAAAAGAATAAATCAAATTAAATCAAATCACTTCCCTAATTAAAAGATTTTTCCTTATCACATAATAATTAAAAATATCTCCCATTAATTACCCAAATCCTTTCCTTCTCAAACAAGGATAACCCTCATCCATTTGCCTATAAAAAGAACCCTTCACCAACACATTAAACCCTAGCTCATCCTCACGAAAAAAAAAAGAAAATAACCTAGTGATTCACGTCCAACAACACTCCTAAAACTCCCTCCATACTGCCGTGAACAAGCCCCAAAAAATCCTCCATTGACGCAACTAAGAAACAACCCTTCACAAAGCCCCACGCCACTCACGCACGTTGACACCTTGCACTCACGCCATTATTCCTCACGCCACCTGCCTAACCCACGCCAAAAACAACAAGAAGCCACTCACGCAAAATCCATCTTCAAGCAGCCCTTCACGCATAATCATCCATCAACAATAAGCCACTCACGCCACAAAGCCCCCTGCACAAACAGTCCAATTCACGCACAAATAAAACATCCACAAACTGACACCAAAATCACAAACAAACCTTCACCTAAACGCACAGCTCTTACCCCACTCAATCAACATGTGCAGCCCCAAGCCACTCACACCACCGACTGCCCTTCAAACAACCCCTCCACATGAAGACACAACACACTCCAAACGCATAAGCTGCCTCACGTCCCACATCGGCCACAAACACATAAGCTACCTCACGTCCCTCACCGAAGCCACATTAGCCACAAAAAGCACCCCTGAAATTCCCCATGTCCAGTCGCATACAGCCCTCACAAATCACCCAAAAAACCACCCTTCACTGCAGTAGGAAAGACCCTGAAAACATACCCAAAAATCACCCATCCATTCACGCATAAACTACCCAAAAACCACCTTGCACTGCACCTTAAAATACCCCAAATCAGTCCCTAAACTGTCCCAAAACTGAACCCTAAAATACCCCAAAACAGTCCCACTAAACCGCAAAATAGCAAGCCTAATTCGTGACCAGAAACCGCAGCGAAACGGAGTAAAAAACAGCAGCCCAAACAGTGAAACAGCGAGGAAAAACTTTGAACCAGTGAACCGGAGGAGTTGCGGAGCATCAACCCTTCCGACGGCCGTGTAACGCGATTCCGAAAGACAACTTAAGAGGTTAGACCTGAGGGCACCCCTTTTATTTATTATCCTCTATTTTTATTTATTTTAGTACTTTATTTCATATGAGTATTGTGGATTGGTGCAAGATGTGATTTCCGGATGAACGGAATATGTGATCTCTCTTGTGGTATATCGGATGGAAACTCGGACGTAAATTCCGTAGCCGAATCCGAATGGACGGTATTGCGGTTTGCACTCGGGATACAATGCCACGTACTACTTAAGAGACACATATTTCGTTTCATCCAAACATGTATGCGAGCATGATTTAGTTGTTTATTTTTAAAGCATGATTAGTTATTTATTTTGCGTTTGGAAGTTGCATTATGTTTAGGTTGTTATTTTTTTTCCGCATTATATAATTGAAGTATGTTCATGAGATTGTCGTGTGATATTACATGCTTGCCTTTATAATGACTCATTTTTAAAGCATGCGAACTTAGTCATATGATTTAATTTGATGAATGCGGACTAGATCTAAGTTACCTTTGAGCATACATGTTGAGTAGATTCAGTTAGTTTATTGCACAAATCATATCATTACAAGTGACATAAGTAATGGACCATTCCAAACCCAACGGTTTGAGGTCTTCCCTTGCGAGGGGTGAGTGCGGCCTTAAATCATTTTCCCGGTTCACACCGGGTGGCGACTCCATGTTATTTCTCCGGTTTAGTTCCCCCGCGGGCTATTCCGTACTCCCAACTAGGCCGCGAGCCTAGAATAGCGTCGCCGATTTCTGTGTCCTACACCTAGCAACACCTGATTCGATCCAGAGTACAATAGATCCAATCCATGTACTGATTGGACCAATTACAAGACACGGAGCTTAGAAGATCAAAGACGCTATGGCAGGCCTGGCCCAACGTCATGTAGCTGGCTTGAACAAGCACGTTCGAGACCAATTGGACTTCAAGGAGGATGGTTCAAGAGTTGTACATTTAACCCAAGTCATCGAGGAGCAGCATGGATCGGTTTCAGTTTTTTAGACTTATTTTCATCATATTATTATTTATTTGTATGGATGGAACCAACGTGGATGACCGTTTTTGTGAGAATTTGTGAAGAAAATGTCTATAAACATTTGCTTGATTTTGAACTTACAATGAGAGGCCTTTATATAGACATTATACAACTACCATATTAAATACACAACTGCCATATTAAATACACAACACAACTACCAACTACACACTACATAACTAATTCCAACAACTAGTTTCAACACTCCCCCTCAAACTGGAGCATACATGTTATATGCATCAAGCTTGTTACAAATGAAGTCAACACGAAGACCGCGAAAAGACTTAGTAAGGACATATGCTAATTGTCCGTTTGAGTTGACAAAGCTAGTAGCAATATATCCTGACAAAATTTTCTCTCTGATAAAGTGACAATCCACTTCTATATGTTTGGTCCTCTCGTGAAACACATATTAGTTTCATTTGTGCTCCTCCTCCAAACTTTAATTCTTGCAGTAACTGTTTCAACTATATCAGCTCGCATGTTGATAAGGCCTTAGCTCTATATTCTGCCTCTGCACTAGACCTGGCAACAACTTGTTTCTTACTCTTCCAGGATATGAGATTACCTCCAATCAGAACACAATAACCTGTAGTAGAGCGTCTGTCTGACGGAGAACCCGCCCAATCTGCATCAGAATAACTAATAACCTGAGTATGTCACTTATCTTTATATAATAGACTTTGGCCTGGTGCTCTTTTAACATATCTAAGAATGCGTATAACAGCATCCCAATGACTCTGGCAAAGGGTTTGTAGAAACTGACTAACCACACTTACAGCAAAAGAAATATCCGGTCGTGTGATGGTAAGGTAGTTTAGCTTCCCATCTAATCTCATGTATTGTCCAGGATCATCCAGTGGTTCTCCGATTAGCTTCCTATCCTCTTCGGGATTCTCCAACGGCTCCCCCTCTTTTGGTAGGAGTTTAACATTGGGATCCATAGGTGTGTCCACCGGTTTGCAGTCTAACATACCAGTCTCCTGAAGAATATCCAACGCATACTTCCTCTGGGAATAGCTACCCCAGAGTTAGATTGTGCTACCTCTATGCCAAGAAAGTACTTGAGTCGTCTCAAATCCTTAGTCTGGAAATGATTAAATAGGTGTGTTTTTAGCTCCCGAATACCCTCTTGATCACTTCCAGTGATGACGATATCATCCAATAAACTACTAAGTAGATGCATTTGCCATTGGAATGGCGGTAGAAAACAGAGTGATCAGCTTCACTACGAGTCATACCAAAATCTGTAATTACAGCACTAAACCTCCCAAACCAAGCACGAGAAGACTGTTTTAAACCATAAAGAGAACGGCAAAGCCGACATACCAAACCATACTCCCCCTGAGCAACAAAACCAGGTGGTTGCTCCATATAAACTTCCTCCTGAAGATCACCATGGAGAAAGGCATTCTTGATATCTAACTGATAAAGGGGCCAATGACGCATAGCCGCAATGGAGAGAAACAATCGGACAGAGGCGATTTTGACCACAAGAGAAAAAGTGTCACCATAGTCCAGACCAAATATTTGTGTATAGCCCTTGGCAACCAGACGAGCCTTAAGACGATCAATGTTCCCATCAGGAACAACCTTCACTGTATAAACCCACCGACAGCCAACTACAGATTTGTCGGACGGTAAAGGAACCAAATCCCATGTGCCACTAGAGTGTAGGGCATCCATTTCATCAATCATCGCCTGCTTCCACCCGGGGTGGGATAATGCCTCACTGAGCTTTTTAGGAATAGAAACAGAAGACAAGGTGGAAATAAAAGCATAATATGGAGCAGATAAACGATGATAACTCATAAATGTGTATAGGATGGGGATTGCGAGTGGAACAAAATATCTTTGCTAGTGGCAATAGGACCATGTAGGGCAGACAGGTCCACAGTAGGGGTAGGAGCTGGATCAGGGTGTGAGTCAGCCTGAAGAGGTGGGGGACGAGGACGACGTTGGTAGACCTGAAGAGGACGAGGTGATGGGACAACCTCTGATGGAGGACTATAGAATGGAACGGGAAGAACATCCGGAGGGATTGTAAGGGGCAGTGTATCCAGAGAGAAAAATGGGGATGACTCAAAGAAGGTGACGTCAGCAGAAATGATGTAACGATCAAGAATGGGAGAATAACAACGATACCCTTTTTGAAGTCGAGAGTAACCCAAGAAGATACATTTGATAGACTTAGCACCCAGTTTATCCCGGCCCGGTGTCAGGTTATGGACAAAGCAAACACAACCGAATATGCGAAGGGGTAAATGATGAAGAGGTTGAGTGGGAAATAGAATAGAGTGGGGAAGTTGATTTTGTAAAACAGAGGAGGGCATACGATTAATTAAATAGCAAGCTGTGAGAACAGCATCCCCCCAGAAACGAAAGGGCAAATGGTTGTGGAGTAAAAGGGTACGGGCCGTGTCAATGAGATGTCTGTTTTTACGTTCAGCGACACCATTTTGTTGGGGGGTGTGAGCACATGAGGACTCATGAAGAATACCGAGGGAGGACATGAAGTTTTTGAACGGGGTAGAAAAATATTCACGAGCATTATCACTGCGTAAAATGCGTATAGGAACACCGAATTGAGTTTGAATCTCAGCACAAAAGGCTTTAAAGGTTGAAAACAACTCAGAACGATCTTTAAGTAAGAAGAGCCAAGTGTTTCGAGAATGGTCATCAATAAATGTAACAAAATATTGAAATCCCAAAACAGAGTTGACACGACAGGGACCCCAAACATTAGAATAAACTAAGTCAAATGGGGATGCAGCCCGATTATTGATACACTTGGGAAACTTAGTACGAGTTTGTTTACCAAGTTGACACGACTCACAATTAAAGAAAGATAAAGCAGAAAGATGCGGAGCTAGCTTCTGGAGCTTGGACAGACTGGGGTGACCCAACCGACAATGAACGACTTGGGCAGAATCAGAAGAAGTGCAAGCAACGGAAGGTAATGACTTTGAAAGGTGATTAAGACCTTGTGGCTCACATCCTGTACCAATCATCTGTCTCGTACTCTGGTCCTGCACGACAACAGGATTATTAAGAAAAGTGACAGAACAGTTAAGATCATAAGTAAGTTTACTAACGGAAATAAGATTAAAAGGACAACCAGGTACATAAAGAACAGAGGTCAATGGTAAGGAAGGAACATGAGAAGCTCGCCCGATACCCTTAGCAACGGTTTTAGAGCCATTAGCAAGGGTAACCATAGGGAGAGAATCTGAAATGGTTAAAGATGAGAAAAGGTCTGGATTACCAGAAATATGATCGGAGGCTCCAGAATCAATAACCCAGGGGCCGAGAGGAGAGGACCGAGTGAGGCAGGCCACAGGATTACCAGTGTGGGCAACAGAAGCAGAGGATGGTTGCTGAAAGGCCTGATACTAAAGGAAAGCAGCATAATCCGGGTCAGATAAGGTAACCTGCTGAGATGAGTGCTCAGAAGAAATAGGAGAGGCAGTGCCGTCAACTTGAGCAACCTTGGCAGTAGAGGGACGAGGGGGTTTGCCATGAAGCTGATAGCAGCGCTCTCGGGTGTGACCAACCTTTTGACAGTAACTACATTTGGGACGCACTCATCAGTGAATATGGGATCCACGATTGCTCGTGGAACTGCCCTGTGCTGCAAAGATAGAAGGCTCTCCGGAGTGGGACTCAGAGTCAATGACGGAAGTGGAGGAGACTCGAAGAAGTCGAGCAAAAACATTTTCCAAAGAAGGGATAGTAGTACTGGCCAAAATCTGATCACGAACGGGCTGAAGCTCAGATCGGATCCCAATCAAAGTTAACACCATAAAGACTGTTCTCGCTGGCGTTCCTGCTCAGCAATTGTAGTGGTAATTGGCAAGATAGAATTGAACTCCTCTCGCAATGATTCAATCCGACCAATATACTCAGACATATCCAGATCACGTTGATTCCAGTGAAACATATTGGACACAACATTATAAAATCTATGTATATCATTAGTATACAAAGTGATAGCCTTACTCCATAACTTGTGGCAAGTCTTATAGGGTCGAAACATGACAAGAAGTTTAGAATCAATAGACTGCCATAAGAGATTGCATAATTGAGCATCAAGCTTCCTCCAAGACCGGCGCTCGGCCTCAGGTATAGAGTCATCACTGGAGGTTAAATGATCTTCACACCCTTGGCCCATATAACCATAATTCAACCGAAGCCGACCAAGAAACATAATTTATAGAACCAAGTAACTTATCAGTTGTAATAATAGGAGAACCAGAAAGAATTGGGACAAAGGAACCTGATTTAGACAAAATCAAAGCTCGGGGGTGAGTGTCGTCTTCCGACGGGCGATCCATAAATAATATCGCGGGAAAAAAAAACTGAGCAGATCGGCGCTCGGCGAAGGTAGATCGGTGACCTCTGAAGGTAGTGGTGGTGGTTTTTGAAAAATAAATAAAATTGCGGAAGTGGTGGTGGGTAAATCTAGGGTTCCGGGGGTATTTTGAGTAAAACAGTGAGATAGACACGCCAAAGAAGGAGACCGACTACGGAAGTGAGACCAACGGCGGACAAGGAGTCGGAGAATGCCGGAGGTGTCGTCGGACGCGCACCGGAACAGTAGCGTCGGTGGTGTCAGTGGCGGTGGTATCACCGAAAAAAAAAGACCCTAGGATCAACCTACTGATACCATGTGAGAATTTGTGAAGAAAATGTCTATAAACATTTGCTTGATTTAGAACTTACAATGAGAGACTTTTATATAGGCATTATACAACTACCATATTAAATACACAACTACCATATTAAATAGACAACACAACTACCAACTACACACTACATAACTAATTCCAACACCCAACTAATTCCAACAACTAATTTCAACAGTTTTATTTATTATTTGGGTTAGTTTATTTTTATTTATTTGTGGGTTCAGAATGGGCTAGAAATTAGGAATTATGGGCTTTTAGTTGGTAATGGGTAGTTTAGGGCTATTTTAGACTTTTTGGCTCTCTTAGAGTTTGAGTATGTCATTATTTAAACTCAAAAACAACTCTTAATGAAACATCCAACTTTTAGTGCGTGAATAGTAACCTTCTTGAGATTAAGCAAATTTTATCATCGTTCAGTGATTGAACAAAGACTTATTAAAGGGTTGGCATCCTTTGTGGCGTCCATTTTGCTGGCAAAATTCATCTGAGGCTATCTCCAAGGGTTTTCAAGGACAGGTTCTTTAGGGGTCTACGAGATCTTGGATCGGGTTTCATCTTTTCATAGCTGGTTTCGTATCACACCTTGAGAGATGAAACCTATCAACATCATAAAACAAAATGCAAATATGTGAGAAAAGAGCATACCTGAAGTTGTTCAGCATCAGTTGTCATCAAGTTGGTTATCTTCCCAGATGCAAAGTTCTTACGAGCCTCATGGGTTATTCTAAGAGATTTTCGAAATACAGAAGCAACCTGAAAAAGAGTCGAATACAAAAGATGTCTAAAGCGAAGACTAGTATTCGTATCTATCAATAAACAAAATGCAAATCAATGTTCAAAAATACAGATAATGCCTCGAGGCGGTCGGCCGTTGAGGGGCGAGACGGGCGCCTCAATCCGAATGTCAAAAAAAATTAAAATCATAAAATCA